>BGZK01002086.1:0-80145 GCA_005406025.1 Eumeta japonica
TTCAAAAAAATTCGAATAATAAAACATGAAATGGACACTGGCGATAGATACTGAAATATCTCTGCACAAAGTAAATGTAACGAGTCCATAAAATACAAAATTTCAGATTTAATAAATTTAATAATAGTAATACCATTTCGGACTATGTATACAATGTAGATCATAAAACGTTAATATCATTAAAACAAAAATCTTGAAAGAAAATATAGTTATTAGTAAAACCGATAAAGGGAACGCTATTGTAATAATGAACAAGTCGGTTAAATACTAAGGTTAATAATATAATTAATAACGAAAAAGAATTTCAAAAATTAAAATATGATCCCATAAATATATTGCGGAAGTTAAACAAAATTTATCGTTTTCAAAATTTTTATTGACTAAGAATCAGAAAAAAGAAATTTGATACCGATGAATCCACAGGCTAGATTGTATGGTTTGCCAAAGAACATAAGAGGGTGAGCCGGTTCGTCCAGTGGTATCGTATGTGCAGGCGCCAACATATAGATTAGCTAAATACATAAATGATATAATAAAAGAAAAATTTCATTCAACCAAAATGGTTTGGTTAATAGTTTAGACCTGGTTAACAAAATTAAAGATGTCCTTCAAACAATAGCAAATTTATCTCATTTGACGTAGACAGTTTATTTACTAATGTTCCTTTTAGAGAATGCTTAACAATTATAAAAGATAAGTTAGATAAACAAAAACTACATCCAGGCGAGAAGGACGATATCTTAAAATTAACAGAATTGTGCATGAATCAAAATTATTTCCGTTATAATAATCAATTTTATACAAAAAGGTCTAGCTATGGGTTCACCTTTAAGTCCATTAATGGCCGAAATTTTTATGGATGAATTCGAAATTAAGCACATAGTAAACAATAATAATATCCTGTATTATTTTAGATATGTGGACGATATTATTATGTGTTGGCTGGGTAATTCAATAGAATTAGATCTGTTTCAAAATTATATTAATGGCATACACCCCAAAATTCAATTTAAACTAGAGGAAGAAACAAACAATTCTATAAATTTTTAGATTTGACCTTAACCAGAAAAATAATAGACATGAATTTAAAATATATAGAAAACCCACGTGCACAGATATTACAATACCCATTTCTTCTTGTCATCCATGGCAACACAAATTGGCTTATAAATCAATGATACATCGGTTATTCACCATACCCTTAATAATCATAATTTCCTTTTAGAATTAAATACCATTTACAGTATAGCATTGGCAAACGGATATAGTAAAAATGTATTGATGGACTCATTAATAAAAACAAAAAGTATTATAAAGAAAAGTATCTATCCAACACAATCTAAAGATCAAAAGAAATATATAGCTAGTTTGACATATTTTGGTACAATTTCGGAGAAAATTTCAAGATTATTAAAAAACATAATATTTATACGGCCTTTAAAACAAATAATAATTTGAAAACTTTATGTAACAATAAAGATAAATTACACAATAATAAAAATCTGGAATTTATAAATTAACTTGTGATGACTGTAAATCAATATATATAGGACAAACCGGACGTTGCTTTGAAAAAGATATAAAGAACATATTTCGGCCTTTAAAATAATAAATCAGACAGATCCCATTTTGCTAAACATCTATTAGAAACCGGTCATAAGCTTAATAATGATCACAAATTCGATGTCTTGCATGTGTGTGAGAAGGGTTACGTTTGAATGTTTTGGAATCCTTCGAAATTTTAAAACATAAAGATAATAATAATATGCTCAACGACCAAATTGACGTTTATAAATCGCCATTATTGGACGCTTGCCTGTAACTATTTGGGTAATGTTGGTGATGGTTAGTCTGTGACATTTGACAAGCATGTCTATCGGTGGTGATCTGTGGCTGTCTTAATAATGTTTTCGTCGCTCTTTGACCATTGCATGACAGCGGCCTGTCTAACGAGGTTGTGTTGGTTGTTTTAACGCTCCTTGCACCCTGGTGGATGTGACTGTCGGCAATTTCCTGAAGATGTGCCTTGTTGGCATGAAACGTACGTAGAACTAAACAATTTAATAGTTAGCGGAATTAGATAATTATAAAATAAATAACACTTGCTTAGGTGTTCGATATCTGTCAATCCTCTGGAATCAATATTCAATCATTTGGATAGAGATTCGTAGTGGAGAGCAGATTCGAGGGTCAGCGGTGGGTTGCATGCTGCATGTTAATGCATGTTGCAGGCAAGCGTTCATTTCTATTGAAATCCACCACAACAAGAAAAATAATCTAGATTATTAATCTAGATGATGTAACAAAACTGGAATGAATCGCTAACAAGGCAATTTGGAAAAACATGTGGGGAGACCAATTCTTGCACTGCGTGCCAATCAGTTATATATACCCATCAAATGGCAAGGAGCAGTATACATGTAGATGCATGTAACATCCTCGAATCCATATTCTGGATATTAATCCAAATTATGGATCAAATTTTTGGATAAAATATGTTTTATAATGTGTGATTTTTGGTCCATCAATTTCTATACCAGTTCTACTCTTGTTCCCAAGTTGCTTTTTAATTCTGACCCCACAATCCCGCTTTTAACCACAATTTATTTGTTTTAAACAAATAAGCTAACAATATTTATATATCAAATCTATAAATCTACTCCGACTCTCATTTCTGAAACCAGTTATGATTTCTCCGGAAATTTAAGTACATACAATTTTGAAGATCCTATCCGACTTTTACGATGCAGATTTACATTTTGTACCGCTCTATATGCCCAGCTCAACTTTGTACAATCTTATTTACAAAACCTAATCGAGGAGTTTAATATTTATTGCCAAGCAATGTCACTTAACAGTCTCATACCTCCTGAAAAACTGTATTCTAAAAACGGTCTTCGTACATTTACACTAGATTATAGTCCAAATAATAATTTAATTTACAAATAGGTCACTAACCCCATATAAAGATGAAAACATAGAAAATCATTGTTATGTATTGGGACGTTTGTTTGGACATCATTACAGAACAGACTATATACATATTAGCGCATATAGTCTGTTCTTGTCATGAATGGTACTAATAAATGACCAAAGATCAAACTATGCTTAAAGCCATTTCTAGGACAAAACTGCAATTACAAATATTTTAAATGATAAGCGTATCTGCATATTTAATTCCTATCTAACTTTCTTAATTCCATAATTTCCATATTCTGTCCATTGTAGAAAAAATTTTACTCAATGTTCCAATTGCTGGTGGAGGAGATTTGTTATAACAAGCTTTCTGTTCGTGACCACGCATGGACGGAGAATAAGCTCGTTCGATAACGATCGGCTGGGCTGGCAATCCCAATCGCAATTCTGCCTTCGATGGGATTGAGCTGCTCGCCTATCAGGCTATTCCATATTATTTTTAAATGTTGACTAAATTATAAATTACTAAATCTTCGTATTGTAGTAAAAACAACCTCGAGTTTCTTTCCCATTCTTGTCTCGGTGAATCAGCATTTGGAATGGGCGGTAATATCGAAATGAATTTATTAATGACGTATTTCAAGTGTAATTTAATTACCTGAAATATAGATATTTTTGATTTGATTGATTGGATTCCTATTATGAGTTTTTTTTAGAAAATAGAAACATACATATAATCATTGAGTTTTGTGTAAGTCTTTTTAACATATACAATTATTTTTATTTATCCTATAAAGCCAACGTTAACAATATAAACTCCAAAAAAATATTTTTTCGACTTTATTATACTGCATCGACTTTTCCCTACTTTCTTTTAATAATATACAGGATGGAATCGATCATGCGTCTTTTCCCAAATATTCATAACCTGAATATCCCATCTCCTCCTTTTCAGAGCAACTTTGCCAAACTAACTACAACAAACATATATCATTGTAAATATACTTATAAATAATTTAAAATCATATAGGGAAAACCTACGAAATGCTCAGCCAAATAGCGCCTACGTATCCGCGCCATACTTCCGTCCAGGGAACGTGACGAACAGGTTATGCAAGGTATTATTTTTAACTGGTTTCAAAAATAAAAGAGGGTTCTCAATCAACTGTATTTTTTATGTTTGTTACCCAGAACTTTCGACTGGGGTAGGGAGTCCATTACTAGATATATTGTAGTGTTTCCTTAGTTGACACCGATTTCAAAAATAACAATAATTGTAGTACATTATATTATGTGGTATTTGATTGACTTTTAAGTAGTCTAATATTTTCATTTCACTTTGCTTAGGAGAACTCTAAAAAATATTTTGATCATTGTTTGTTATTCATAGGTATGTGTTGAGTTAAATTTGAAGTGGGTAGGTACCATATTGATGAGTAGAAAAATACGCTATTATCGTTTTACTTTTTAGTGCATATTAATTTGTTTTGGAATAGTTTTTTTGAAGTCAGTTTTTTTTGGTTAATATTTTTGTTTATAAAGAATTTATGTAGTCACTTACAAATGACACTTGATGTTATCAGTGATATTAAGGTCGCCAACGGTGTTATGAAATTAGTCTCTGATTTTCTACATGTGTTCCATTCACCACTAAACAAACACGTAGTCGTTTCTTGTTTTGTTTACATCTGTTATTTTTTTTAAAATGCGCAGTACTGTTGCTTGTGAAACGTGAAAACGCCTGCCCGCTTGCCTGCTAGTTACTGTTAGAAATCGCGTAAAAATCTCAATAAGCATTCTTCTATATGCGAAGAGATTTCAAATGTACGACCACCATGGTGATCACCTAGGGAAGTTTGTGACACTACAGGCAAATTATCACGTAAACGATAGACAGCATGCAATATTACTCATGGACTCGCATGTTGTTGACTGTTCAATATTAATCACACACAATCTTACTTTCAAAAACGTCAATATCGTGTACGTAATATTTTATAACAAAATACCTAAGCGTCTAAAGCCGCGCGGACTAGTCGTTAACCGCGTGCGGATGGGCAGACCTGCTACGGACTCGCTAGACAATGCCGGCGCCCTCTGCGGGCAGGGCTCGAATGATGGGTGGACGAAGTTTGAGCGCATGGTGTTACTAATCGCTTTAGGATTGTATTTCATTTTACGTTCTCAACTATTTTTCAGAAACGGCTACTTCCATATATGGTTTCTTTGGAAAAGTTGTTTCAAAAGAAGAAAATTATGAATATGAATATTTGCGAGAAAACCCATGATCGACCCACATATGGTATGCATAGGCTCTAATGACCTTTCGGAAAATTCTTTAAATGTTAGTGAAAACTATCAAAGTCTGTTCTGTAACCAAGCAAACAATGCGCAAGAAACTCACTCCCATCACACAGCCAGACAGACGTGGATAGCGATTGTGTTTTACGTTATTTAGATTCTAAAACCAGGGCTGGTCAGAAATTTCATTGCGATAAATTTAGTGGTTTTGGGGAAAACTATGACATATCAATTTTAATAGTATTAATTCTATGGACTTCCATTTTCTACAAAGACTCTGTATCACGTATCTATGCTTCAGTAATTATGTACTTTTTTTCTTTGAGGCATTCAAGTGACATTCCGTAGCTGCATTTCAAAACCTAACGAGATCTTAGATTTTATAATTTCAACGGATGGTAAAACTAAATCCAAAATGAAATATAAATATTTCGAATATTAATTGTTTAGTGAGTGTGGTATACGCTTTGTAGTTTGTAATAAACACGCAGTGAGCACGCGAGATGAAAGCTAGACTACGATCTATATACGAACCGACTTCTGCGTCTTGGCATCAACCAACAGCTTCGCCAGCTGATCGAGGCCGAGGCAATGCAGGCCCTCGGCGGGCGCCGGCTCCTCGCTGACGGTGGATCGTGCTGACGACGTCGACGACGGGCCCTCGTCCGCCGCCGCCGGTGACTGCACCGACGACTCGAGCGTTTCCTGCTACAACACTGCTGTTCAGTTTCTTTGCTCGCAAACCCTCGAACGGAAACAGTGCAACGCGGATCGACCGCGTACCTGAGAGGTATCGGAGGGCCGCTCCTGCGAGTCGCTGGAGCTGTCGACGCTGGTGTTGAACAGCATGGGCTCGTGCTCGTGAATGGTCGCCAACTCGCCGTTCATACCGCCCATGGACTGAACGTTTATATAAAAGTTTATTTTCATTTGAAATTATTTGACAACATACGTGGTCGATTATTTTATTTAGAAACGAGAAAAGCCAGTATTTACCTATTAGTTACATGAAAAAACAAATCAATGCCTCTGTGACTGTGAAAACCTCAACAAATTATTGAGTTATGTACTGTTTACTATTTAGAACAAGTTTTAGCAAAAATACTTAGCTGCAATCGGCAGAAATCGCTCGAGTAGTTTTCAAAACAGTGAGCTTTGTTCAGGTGTGCAAATGTTTTAATACATTAGAGAAAATGTTTTCAACTTTTATAGAACATGTAAAATAACCTCTGAATTAATATATTATTTTCCAATAGACTGTATTCCTTTAAATATTTTTGATTTAAACTTAAGTTACCAAAAGAATTACACAGATGTACGAAAAGCCAAAATAAGAAGTATACGCAAAATAGTCATACTCGAAATCGTACGAACGCGAAGCGAATCGAAAACCGGTCAAGTGCTAATCGGGCTCGCATGAAGAGGTTTCATATCATAAATCAATGTATTAGTCCTCGGTGAAATTAAGCAACATATCTTATACACATTTCCTCAGCACGCTATGTGGTCGTGAATGGGTCACCAAATTTTGTGTGTTAAATCTAAGTATTTATCATCCAATATTTCGACAAAAATAGGTTGTAACCGACGACGGTCCGCACGGATAGATACAGTGATCCTATAAAGGTTCCAATCTTTTTCTAAATACGGTACCCTGCAAACACTACCGAACAACGACAATAAAATTATACTTTTAAAATTTTACTGGTAGAGCCGTGCTGTGGTCGACTCGGCACAGCGGGAAATGGGCTGGATAGATCGGAGCAATACCACACTACCACAGATAACAGGCTCGTTTCGCGCTTTAGTTTATCGTCCGTAGTGAGTGAGCGTCCGGTGGCTCACTCCGCTGTCCATCGCCCGCCCCTCCCTCCATCGCCGCCCCTCCACCAGCTCACCACTCCATCGTATATCCTACTTTTACCCACGAGGCTTCTCTAGAATTGCGAGTATTCATTGGCGGTGGTGACCATCTGCTTTTTGTGGCTCGCATGCTCGTTTGCCTCTTGATATGCTATAAAAAGGCGAAAAGAGTATAAATAATATGGACGACACTTTATCCTTAAATTTATTCATGTAATAATTTGAGGCATTCGCATAATTTCCACAACAACTCTGTACACTTTTTATGTGCCGTGTGCGCTTAGCGGTGTTTTCTCGATAAAATCTTTAAAAGGAATCAAAAATCGCGCTTGGTGTAGGTCGTTGTGTTCTGAGACGGTTTCAGTTACTTAGTTCTTAAAATATAATATATATATTTTTTATTTTTTTACCGAACTTCAATTATTCAATCGATAAGTCAACGACGTGCACCAAGCGCGCGCTTGACGACGCTGGTTAACGGTCGTAGAGGACGCGCGCGACGCCGTCCGGCGCTAATGCGCGGGTGACCGACGCCGCGCCATCCAACCGCAACAGCGCGCGCTGCTTTTGCCGCGCCTTCTCGGCGGTAGCTGCGACGCCGATCACGCGCCCTCGCCAGCCCGCTGCGCGCCGACGACCGACACGCCTCCAGCCACTGCGTCGCCCGCGCACATGTAACCAGCACGAACACTATTTGCCTTCGCACAATGTTCTAAGGCCATTGCCTTCAATCTAACTCTTCACGTCATCTTCTTTTCTAAAGTGAAATACTCACACGCACATATTTGAGGTATTTTCACGTTCATCCAGAACAGACGAAACTGTCGGTATATTGTTTTTATATTGAAAGTTAAGGAGTAATCTTTCCTAGACAAGTAGGAAATAGTCTAATGAATTGTTAATTTATGTAAAATTTAATCGGTAACATATTGTACGTGCTCCGAGGAGCTCGATAGAGCTTTTATTTCAAAAAAAATTCTTGGAAAAAACTAGCTTGTAAGGCTTAAAAGTTTAAGACTTTCCTTCTGAAATAAGCTTGTGAGAAATTAATAAATGAACATGTGTGTTATTTTTGAAGACAAGTTAGAAAATAAAAATAAGTACTCAAAATGACAAGTGACAAGAAAATAGATGAAGATTGGCCATTGTTCCTTATCTCCGAAATTACTAAACCTAAAATTTACTAAATAAATATTTATTTTAAGATTGCAGGAAAACTTATGAGAGCCCATGATCTTAAAATAATATGGTAAATTACTCAATAATATGCGTACAAACTTACATTTGTAGTTTTTTATAGTCACCACAGACAAATTTGGGTCAGATTTAAAAAATAAAACATCATAACATATTCATCATTTAAATGAATATGTATAACCAAAATTGGTTAATAAATCACAGTTCTAAAATAAAAACATAAAAAATATAGTGGAATTGAGTAATTCCCTTTCTTTTGAAGTCGGTTAAAAATGGTTTATCAACAGACTCGCTATTATGTCTTTTATTCTCCTCGGAATTTCTGATATAGATTCTATCCTATTCAACTTTCTTGATAGGGTCCTTGGGAACACAGAACTCAAAACTCTTTTAGAAAGCCAAATGAAACGTGACCTAAAACATCAGAATATAATTTTACATGTAAATTAAACTGACAACGGATTGCGAGAACCCGCCAGCCGGCGCTCCCGGGTGCGCGTGCGCGCGTTGCGCCCTCGCAGGAAGAGACGGACTTGATTGCTTTCATAATTTCTTTCATGCTAAATTTATTTCTACATCGTATTCACTTGCAATGGGAGTAGCATCGTTGCCTGTAATTCTTTCATCGCTTTCAAAAAACGTTCTTCGACGCTCATGAGTAGACCTATTGTCAGTAGCTGTGAACTATCGATGGAGATGCTTTGGAATGTACCCTTTGTCTATATACCTTCGAATCTAGGAAAAGAATATTTAAATCGTTACATAATGCAATGAGTGCTATTATTTTATTTTGTACTGTGGACTATTGAAACGAATAATGCTGGATGTGTTTAAATGAAATCTATCCTTTTAAATTCAGCGGTGATTCCATAGTGTAAAAGACTCAAACTGGTCAGAGAGTTTAACCACGCAGTAACTGCCTGCAACTGGCGTACTCACCGCAGCCGTGGCGTGCTCTATGTATGACCGCCCGTAAATTGCCCACTGTCACCGCTCAGACGTGACCACTATCACTGCAGACGCTCCATACTGTCATTCATAGTTGACATCATTCATAGTTGATGCACCCTCCCATACACTCTGTTCAAATACTAATCAATACTTGTGTTAACAAAGTTTTATCTCTATTACTAGGTTTTCGCTAGCGGCTTTATCTGCGTTTACAAAGCTTTTTGCGTTTCTTATTACAATGAAAATAATGTAACATCGTTTTCCTTGGTTTAACCTACATCCATATAAGTTTTATAGAAATCGATCAAAGATACGAGTGCTTATAAATCTCGCAGATCGACACCAAAATCATAAACTACTTTAAACACTCTCTCCGTCTAATAAGAACAAATCATTGCAATTTCCAGCAAAATCGCTTTAACCATAAAGGTTTTCAATCATTGGCACAGAACACGAAAACGTATTCCACATACTTTCTTTGGCTTTCATCTATCGCTATACTACATTTTATTGAAATCGACTAAACTATAAGCATTTTGAGTAATTCTTATAGACATGCAAAAATGTATAGTA
This sequence comes from Eumeta japonica, assembly GCA_005406025.1. Lineage (NCBI taxonomy): Eukaryota > Metazoa > Arthropoda > Insecta > Lepidoptera > Psychidae > Eumeta > Eumeta japonica. Next base: position 9,802 of record BGZK01002086.1, read on the forward strand.
TATCTATTGTATCGTATATAAATCATCTATACCGATATTATAAACGCGAAAGTTTGTAAGGATGGACATTTGTTGCTTTTCACGTAAAACTACTGTATGGATTACGATGACACTGTGCAATAATATAGCTTACATCAGAATAACACATAGGCTATAATTTATAAAGATATAGTGTCAATTATTCAAAATATAACGATAAGTGTCAAGTAAACAGGAAAAATCTGTCATCTGCGAGCTATTCTGGCATTCGCCGCAAAAAGTTGGATTACACTATATAATGTATAATGGAAATGTTTATCTTAAATAGTCCTACAAAAAGCCCACAACAGCATATATCTATGTGTAGCCATTATCGCCAAAATAGTGAATCATAAATGCAATATTAACTGATAATTTATTTCTAACCACATTTGGTAGTAACAAATTGACCCTTATATCAAAATAAATACTTTTATCGCATCTGGTGTTTAAAATAGATAAACTTTCTTTTTACACTCCATCATATGGACAAATATTTGAATAGTTATGACGAATGGCAGGCGAGAGTGCGTGATATTACGTGCGGTCCGGCAGGGTCAGACCGTAAAGGTAGCAGGCATACATTTGAGCACGCAATGTTTTCCCACGGCCAGCTCTATGTGGCTTGCTCACGCGTTTCTAAATCGCAAAATCTGCAAGTTTATACAGACCAAAATAAATTGTTTAACATAGTTTATAGGGTATATTGCAGTAGCCACCTATAACTTTTGCACTACCATCAATCATCATATACTTCTGTACCTATCTATCCTTACAAACTATAGCGTTTGTAATACCTATAATACATATTAGTGAGATCATCATAAAAATACTTAGTTCTAACTCACATACATTACACAATATAATTGTTCGAACACTTATAACTGGAGAATACCTGGACCGATTTTCATTTTAATTAATAGTGATGTTACTAACTAAACTGGAATGTATAAAAATCAGTAGGTATGGATTATGTTTATCTTTCAACAATTTTGAAGCTGTCGCTTTATATTGCTTTAAATACATCAGCCATGTAAACGAAATAGCTACGAATATATGGGGCTGTGCTTATACGAGTATCATCAATGTATGAATTGGCCCTATAAAAATTTCCATATGAACAAGATGAAAAAATAAATTTTATGCCTACGGGCGAAGCCACTAGTATATCATATATGCATAGGCTTCCAGCTATCTCCATATTACATTTTATTGACATTGGTTAAATAATAAGGGTTTTAGTAATAATCACAGAACTCTAAAACATATCAAACCATTGATAATTTTTTGTATATAGCTTTTGGACGCGATTTCACCCGTGTAAAAATAAAATGTATTCCTACATCTTTCGTATTCCAAATTTCAGCTTTCTGGACTTATTAGTTTCGGCTGCACGTTGATAGATCAGTAAATCAGACAGTCAGTGTAAATGATGTTATAAGTTTAAATTAATGTTACATATTCAATGGGACCTGACTTTTGTATTTCTTAAAGTAGAAAATACTGGGGCATCCATTAATGACGTAAAGTCAAAATGAGGAGGGTCCATTAAGTTCTCATCAAAACTCATCTAATTGAAAATCTATCGTCAACTTTCGAAAAACATAAATAATGATACGCAAAAAATCAATTTTACTTTTATTTAGCACTTTTTATAGTACTACATGCAATTCCACGAGAATCTCTACTCAGAGTTCGAGCACTAAGTATGATCACCCGTTGAGCTAATGAGCAGCTATGCGTCGTGGCTGAAAATCTTGAATGGATGCATAAGAAAGATGTAATTATTCTCATGAACATCTTTCTATACTTTCAAAATCATATACGACACGTGTTCTATTGTTACAATGAGAAAAATTACAATATATGAATATCCGAGGAATAAATATGAAATTAGAAAAATGATAAATTAGATTGGATAAATTTTATCAAATTTAAATAATTTTGTGATAACCCACCTAACGTTGTATTATATTTCTGCTTTATGGAAATAAACTTATCTTTTAACAATTAGAGCGTAATTGACTCGTAAGGGTTGGGGAGGTCTCGCAAATCTCAACAGGGGGCGGGAGGTCCAAATTAAGAGAAAAATTGCTTACATAATTAATGGATACCCCTAATGTGTTTCTACATATTGACTGAAAGTATAGAATTTTCAAACCCTTAAAATAATTTTATAACTAGTCGGCTAGGGCGCCAATGTATATTCGACGTTCTCATCGCTCTAGATGAGAAACTCTACAACACGAGGTGTTAATTCGTGGGAAGTATAATTAGATACTCGCTTGCAACATATATTAACATGCAACATACATTAAAAATTGATTCGAGAATAAATATTTAAATTGTTGGATGAGGGTTAGTAGTGGAAAATCAAATTCAAGGGTCAGCAGTTGCTTAGACACTTCTTATTAGTACACGTCACAGGCAAGCCTCTAACTGTAAATGCAAGCCGTGAGTGTCGGCCATCATCAATGGGCTCCGAGGCACGAGCGATATTACAAGCGTGCACCACTTCGCAATACAGGTTGTCACCCTAACCACGAACGTTGTAGTTTCCACGTCCCAGAGGTGGCGTGAAGTCCAGCCGCCGTCACCGCGTCACCGCCCGTCCGCAGAAACACTCACCTCCTCGATGTCTCGCACGACTTCCGCCATGGGCTTGTCGCTTTGAGTTGGGCGTCGAGTTTCTCGTCTCGTTCCTGCAGCTTGGCTGCTTGCATCCCAGCGCGTACTCGACGGGGTCCGCTTTGATGCATCGTTTCTCCGCCTGCAGCCGCTGCAGCGCTCTCATGCATGCGGTGAGGCGGACGTCCGTCATGCGGTCGCTCCGCCCGATGGGATAGCCGTGCTCGACTTCGAAGTCACTCTCATACTTGGATATGTTGCGCTTTAAAGTTGCGATCTGAAATAATCAAACGGGCAGCTCAATCCGACAAATACTGACGGCTCCTAGACAGGAACGTACGCGGACCGAGGGTCCGTGATTTGACTGCGGGACTGCAGCGTTCAGTAATTTATAGTATAAGCACACAAATGCAAGCACACCTTCTTTTTATCTTCTCGAGGCGATGGTCGGGCGCAGCGGCAGAGCGCGATGATCGGTAGCCGCCGCGGCGCGGGCGCGGCGACAGGCTGGCTCCGGTTCGGGTGCGCGCTCGGCCGCCAACGACGGCGCGGGCTCATCTCGCCCCAACTGCCGGTGCAGCGCCCCAGGTCGATGTCGTCCTCGCGCTCTGTACATGATACACCTTTGTGTCCGAAGCGCGTGAGTCTGTTGCCAGTTCGGTCATTGTCAGACATGCGAGAGCGTCAGAGAACTAATACTTTATAAAAGATGTGTTAAGAAGTCTCAAGACTATACATAAGTAAAATTGTAATTGTAATAGACATTTGTACTGCGTATGTGTCTAAAATTAGTTTTTCGCATGTAGAGCGCTGACTTGTCTCTATATTTTTAATTTTTGTCAAATTAAAGCTCATTACCAAAGAAAGATTGAGTAAAATTTCAAATTAGTATGTGTTTCAAATAAAAACTTTTCATATTTACAAATATTTTATGGTTTAATTTACTACAATTTTGTGTAAAAGCGCAAAGAAATACTGTTATTTACATTACAAAAATCATTAATGATTTAAAATTTTCGTATTATTTATTATTACTTACAGAATTCAAAATCATAACGCATTGTTATTTTACAATTTGTTATTTTGTAATATTACAAAGCAGCCTCTCGGTTTTGCTTAAAAAGTTGCTAGCCTACTAAAATAACAGTTTTACAAAATTGTTAAATTAATAGAGGCCCTATTTATATAACAATTTTGTAAAATATTTACAAATTTAAATATTTCGTTTGAAAGAAGAAAGAAAAAGAAAATTTTACTTGATGAATTTTATATATTTTAACATTCTAAAATTTGTATAAAATACGTTTCATACATTAAACAGATGGGTAAAGGTCGTTCCTAATTCGGATCCTCTACTAATAAGTTCAACGTGATTCTAATTTTCATTCATACTTTGCTGGCTTAGGACCGGCAAAAATACTTTCACCTTAGTATTAAATAATCCTGAATTATTATTCTGAATATAGTTCCTGGCCTGTTTGAAAATCGGAATCACCTATGTATAATAGTTAATAATTGATATGAATAAAACTAACCTTGCTAGCAATTTTTTACGTAACTATTAATAAATGTTCAATACGGGTATTACTGTTTTCAATGTACAGTTGCACACGATGAATCAAATTACTCTTGAAACGTGATAACGTTAAATATTGTATTTACAGTGTTTAATGCCACTTGAACTTTAGTTCTTATGTAAGTACTCTAAAATTTGTTCGTATAAATGTACATCAAGCGGACACTACTCGCCCCACGAGCACGACTGGTGCTTTAAATTGCCCGTCATCACGTAAGCGTTGCGTAACTTTTAAGACATCTTTCATAAAAGCGTATAACAATTTGGGTACATTACAGCGTACAGTCTTTCTGCGCGGGGCTGTCACCGCTCGAAAAGTAACGCGAATTATATGCATTAGAGAATGAATTTATTTAAATTCAATCACACCTCAGAGACACACACTACATTAAAGATATTAATGTTTATGTGCGAGCACACAACGCTTATTTGTCGGTTGGGTCAGCGCAACGCGACAAGCGTAAATGTGTAACGGCCGATTAATGCACTGCGCGACGCAGCATCGCGTCCGCGGCGCGCGTTCTCCCGGCGGCGGTCCGCCGTCCCAGCGTCTCGGCTGCGCGGCGGCGGACTCAAAGGCGGTTCAAAGGCGCTCGCGCCGATCTAAATTGTAACCAAAATACCTGATATTTGATTGAAAAATAAAAATTTTATATATGACCATCTATACCAGGTATCGGCAACCGGCAAGTTGTGGATCAAATTTTAGTGTGCAAATACGTTTGAGGGTCGCGTTCAGAGGCCAGTTCAAAGAAGTGCATTTTAATGTAGCGTTTATATTTTAGCGATAGATATCAGACATGAAATAATACGACAATGTTATTATAATACAATTTAATAAAACAACAAAATGAAATGAAAAAATAGGTACAACATTATAATTAAATCGTGAAATTTGGAATTACTACAAATTACGAAAGTTAAATAGCGACATCGAAATCCATGAGACACTTGAGCTTGAATTTGGGAAACTAATGCATCTATGATTGGATTAATTCCACTGATACAAAGACGTAAAGATTTTACAAATTATCGTCAGTCAGCCCTGTACGATGTTTTGATTTATTAACTTACATCATTGAAAAGAACTGTTCGCTTTTGTAAGTACTTCCAAATGCACAACTTAATCTTCTTGAGAATATTCTAAGGTCCGAAATGGTCTTCTTCGAGGGTATATTTTGTAGAAATCGAACAACTCCACGTCTTAAAATTTAGATTTTAGGAGTGAGTTTTCTTGAATTTCGATCAACTCTATCTGCACGTGTGGGAGCATTTTGTCATTACTTTTGTTGGAGTAGCAAAAAATGAAAAGTATTCCATATTTTTGAAATCACTAAATCTGTTCGAAAATTGCTCCTACAGCGACTTGAGTTCTTCAGCGTATTGAGCATAGATATACAGCGTATTGAACATAGATAAACAGTAATTTTATAATCAGAGAGCGTGTTGAAATAATAACTGTTACCAGACAGCATCTGTGCCTCCCACAAGCGGTTTTGTTCTGAAACACTTTCAAATGGCTGTACAAATCATTTAGTAATTTGTCATTGTTTTTGAAGTTTCAAATTTAAATCATTCAAATGGCCTGTAAGTTCGACCGGAAATGCTAAGTCACATATCCATCAATTCAGATAGTGGTTTATTCTTTATTTGCATAGAATCTGCTATCTCATTTCCAAGCTTGTAAACCGTTTCACCATTTTCACTTTCCTTTGCTTAGCCATCTGACTTCACAATAATATGTTATGTCGTCATATTCAGCCGATATTTCATCCAAAACGCCTTGTTCTGATAATGATTAAGCCTCCGGGATCGAATAAAATTGGTGGTTTTACTATCACATTCATAAATAACATCCTGGAGTCGAATGGACTTAGAACACAAATTCTGTTGGTGGATAATACAATGAAGGCCTATCAAATCATCTTTTGCACATTTGATTCCGTTGCTTTTCATTCAAAATTCCAATGAAACTTTTACGTAAGCCGACCATAGGGTACATTATCTGTGCATATTCCAACTGTTTGATGGCAAGTAAAACTTGTGAACACCTTTGAACTTCATTAAAATTTCCTGTCCTATAGTGGTTCCTTTAGCGGATATAAATCAAGCAATTCCTCAATAACAGTGCACTCTTTATCAATACCTCGAATAAATATACACAGTTGAGCTGTGTCAGACAAATCGGTGCTCTTGTCGCATATGGAAATGAGTTCAAAATCAGTTATACGGTCAATCAATTTTGTTTTATATCATCAGCCATTATGTATATATATCGGACAATAGTTTGTTTTGGCAAACAAATTTTTCAAACTCATTTTCACTCCACTAATATCGATTCACCTTTTCTTTCGAAAGTTTAAACGAATTCAGTCACTGTCAACACTAATATCGATTCACTTTTCTATGAAATTCCAGAAACAAATGAGTAACGATTATCCTTGACATTCGTATTTATATTGGTGAAGAATCAAACACGTTCATGCAAGATTACCATGACCACAAGTCGTATTAATTTGCACGTCTGAACAAGCGTTGCGGACGGAACGGCGGCCGGCGCGGCAACGACAAGTCGACGTTGTACTGAATATGGAATATGCAAGTTTTACAAGTAACAGTCGCTGAGCTTCTTAAAATAATATCTGCCAATATTGATAAGAGAAATAAAGTCAACATTTGGTTCTTCACTATAAAAAATTAAATTTTTGTACCCCTATTACGATTGTGCTCCCTCATTTTTATTACACTCAACGTGAGACCCTCAGTCTTCGTGGACCCTGGAGGTCCTGAAAACACTTTGGGAAAACTGATCTAAACAAATATGGGCCAACTATTGAAGTACAGCGTGTAAATGAATAAATGTATGTTTAAATAAAATGAGTCACTTCTCAGTTTATGAAGAGTTCAATTTCAAGCTCAAAACCACAACTATAGGCTATACTTATCTTAATTTAACCTTCACGTAAATTAAATCTAAACCTATTTCGTTACATTTCATACACTTCGTCTCATCAAGCTATGCTAATATGCAATTTAAACAAAACTCGGTTTGAAACACTAATTCGTATTGTTCTTCCATTTGCCCAAACATCCTTTTATACACAGACGTATCCACGTAAAACTTACGGCTGTATCAAGGATACAAAACCACGGATTCTTCTCAAATTAGTCAATAAAACACGGGAAAATGAAAAATGATGACATTAGTATAATGATTTGAAGCTTTTCCATAAATGGTTTCCATAATCAAGGTTGGTTTTGTACATGTACATTCCTCTTTACATTATTCGAATCGGACCTTTCGTTTAGAGGAAAAATGCTGCAACGCGAGCGTTAAAAGCGTAGTTTACGATTTAAATTATTTTTAATACGAGGTCGGGGAAAATATTTCTTATTTTATATATTTAATATAAGTTTTCATCATATTTCATTTACATTTATCTATATCCATTTGTTAAACAACTTATTACCATTTTATAGGTGGTGACAATATTCCTATTACTGTAGAAATTCTGGAGCAGAAAACTGCGACAAGTAGTTTTAACTGTCATCTCTGTATGTTAACCTAATACTACTTAGAGAATACTGAAACAGGTTGAAAAATCTGGTGAAAGGTGGGACTGTATGGTGGTGGATGCATTAACACTTCCCAACCAAACTCTTCCAATATTTGCTGAGTAGCTAAAGATGTGTGTAGTCTGACCTATCTTGGTGAAAACCATACCCTTTCTGTTGACCAATTCTGACCGTTTTCTTTACTTCATAGCTGAGTCTCATCACCTGCTGGCAGTTGAAATGCGAATTAATGGTTTTGCTCAACGGTAAAGTCATATTGAATAATGGCCTTCCAATCCACCACCATCAACTTATTGTTAATCCAGTTTCCTTATATTCTGTGGAGCTTGCTTACCTTTGACCATAATCTTTTCGCACATTCTTGTCGTAAGTAATCTATTTTCATAACCAGTAACCAATCTTATCAAAATACGAATAGGTTTCATTAGATTTAATAGAGAATCGCAAATGAGTACGCGATTCATCAGATTTATTCCAGTGAGCTCGTGTGGACCCAAATATCGAGGTATTCTGTATATCTAGGTTTTTTAAACAGATTAATCTGTTTGTGATCAAATCCAGCTCCTCAGTTATGTCGCAAGAACTAATATGCCGATCTTACTCTACTTTTTCCAAAATAACAACGACTTTTCCGTAACACATCGACTAGAGCGAGGTTCATCTTTAATATCAAAATTACGGAACTGAAACTTAACCAGTTTTATGCTACTCATACCGATTCTACATTAGATCCTAAACGTCACAATTTTTCGTGGCTTGTATCACATTTTTGTAATAAAATTTCAAAAGTTGTCATATTTCAACATTAGATTAACTTATTTTGGTGATAACAAGAACAATAGAAAAATGACGGGGCACCATTTTTACTTTTATTTTGTTTTTTAAATGTCATCTATTTAATATTATCTAAACTAATCAGATAAAAACAGCACAACCAAAAAGATTTTACTGCCACTTTTTACTTATACAAAATAAAAAAAAGTTTTTCCCCGACTTAATAAATTTCAAAACGCTCTATAAATACTTATGTATGCGCATGAGAAGTTTATACTTCTTTAGCGTAATTAAAACATATTTTTTAATTTTTTGCAAATAATTAAAATGAGATGGTAAAAAGACTGAAATGGAATAGTCAAAACATTGATAAAGTTTAATTTCAATTTGAAAATTTTAAAATTAATATTCATTTTCTTATGCAAAAGGTAATATTTATAAACTTTATCTTTTTATTTGAAATTTCTACAATTATTAAATGAAAATTAGATTATATTAACGGTTTTTGTCGCCATTGTCCATTTTGCATTCAGCTACACAAAGCTCACCGATTGATATCACTGCTGAACTTGTAATTCACTTCCCTTCATATCTCATCCATTTGACTGAATTCGCCATAGAAAAAATCGCCATTGGCCAAAAATTTCTTCTTCTAATACCGACTTAAACAAGTCCATTTCGAAATTCTACCAAGATAGGTTGGACCACTCACTATCAAGACAGGTTGCGGGGGTGAGGTATCCCAGAGGGAAAGTAGGTGAGCAGGAAATCGATATGGAAGATCGGGTGAGAAGGAAAATATACCCATGAGGTGTATGGTCACCTAATTGTTGACAGGAAACTTAAAAACAGGAAATAGATAATAAGGAAAGGATGTAAAGACGGAGGTGGTAAGGACACAGGAAATATATTTATATATAAGCAGGGAGTAAAGTAAAACCTACCTCAAAGAGACAAAATCACCTAATTCGTAACCTAAAGAATATATATAGGAAAATAAGTTTAAAATAGGTGTATAATCTCTTATATTTCTTTTCATTTATCGTCTACTCTCTATTTTCATATATTCAATGTACAGACTTCTACTATTTATATTTATTTCTTGTTTTATGTATAGATAAAATAAGAAAAAGTTAAAACTTGACAAATGTAACTTAGTGTGTTTCATGAGTTTACTAATTACATCTTATTTTGAGAATTTGGGTTTTTTAATATTATCCAGGTCAAAGATATGAGGCTTTGAAAATATAACGAAACGCTTCGAAAAGTAGGTAATGCCCTTCTTTTGGCGCATTTCGGCGAAAGAACTAGTACGCTTCCACATTGCACTATTTTTGCGGATCTTAGTATTAATAATGGGCTGTCGTAATCGGTCTTTTTGGTTCTTCTACAAATGGTAAAGTATATGTATAAAATAGTTCGTGGTACGGAACTTTCAATACGCTAGTCCGACTCGCGCTTGGAAGATTTTTATTCGTGGTAAGATTGCATCTAAGTAAGATACCAACCGGCCACGTGACGTCAAGTGTGCCCACCTTTTAATGGATTTCAGTCGATCATTATGGAATCTGACTCACACTACCTATAATTTAGTTTTATAATACAGTTTTTAATCTAGTTGTACGTTTCGTCGTTTCTTGGGGTTCCAAGGTAAAATGGCAAAAACAGGAACCCTTATAGTATCGTCCATATGCCCGTCCGTCCGTCCGTATGTCACAAGCGTTTTATTCAAAAACTACAAAACGTATGTATATGAAATTTATAATGTAGGTATATTGTATAAACCGCTACTTAGTTTGACAGTTAAACACAAAAAATACTTCTAGGGGCACTTCATAAGTGTAACAGAAGCTGAAAAAAATTTTTGGCAAAAATAATGTGTGCCACATATTCCGACAGTTCTTTTAAAACACTTTAATGTTTTAAACAATTTTAATTTATTGAATATTTTCGAGATAATCGCTCCGAAAATAGGCTAAATTACGTATAAAATAAATTGTCTCTCCCCTTTATTTTTTAAATCGATGTCTAAAAACTGTAAAATTTATAAAAAGGTACATATTTTCAAAGAAAGTTATTTTGAACATGATTGGATATACTGTTTTCGAATTATTACCGAAAAACGATGCTTCTCAATAAAAGACGTAAATTCCATGAAGATACGCTCTTTTCTGGTGCATTTTAGAAACACTAGTTTAATACTAATAGTCGACATACCTACTTGTTTTTTTGTTATAGGCGACTAAAGTGCTTATAACTATTATTTGGGGAACATGGAAAAAGTAAAAACGTACTTTTTCATCTGTAGTGCATTTCTTTGTAATAATGGCTTGAAACCTTATAATGAACATGGTCCGACATGCATTGCCAGTTTTATTAATTTTGTTCTCTTTATGTTACGACACCAGTGACTAAAAGTTAATTCAAAATAAATGGACATGCAAAAGATTACAAATACCAACGCGTATTCCGTGTATAAGCATCCCGAACCGCGTTGAGGGACAGCTGGCACGGGCACGGCCGGCGGCGGTGCGCGCTGGCGGCGGGCGCAGGCTCATCGGTGCGCGGCCGTTCGCGGAGTCGTCGGCGCGCGGCGCTGCGGGTCGCCGCGCCGTCGTCGCTGCCGTACTGCGGGCGGCGCGCGCCAATCTTTCCGCCCGACGTTCTACCTGTAACAATATTGTTACAAAATATCAATATTTCGAGTTACATAATTTTTAAAGTTGTCGAACGAGGTGTATCGCTATGTTATCGACTGATTTGTAATCTAGTAACAGTAAAGCGCAACCATGCTTACGAAAGCTTTCCTTAGTTTTCCATTCAAATGTAAATTTACATATACCGGGTGTAAGGGACAGCCTTCCGCAAACTGATAGAATGAACTCAGTATATTACTAAGATGATCCGCGCATGAAATTATTTCAGGAAAGTTAAGGAAATCCAAGAAAAGTGATTTGTTTTATCACCTCCTACGCCATGTATCGCTACCATTTTTAAATCGCGCGGGCGCGCAGCACGATTGCGGCACGAACAGAAAGAGTTCAAAGGAGCCGACGCGCGCTGCCCCGCCCCGCGCGCCGCGCCGGGCGTGACAGCGTGAACTCGGTGAACTCTGTAGCTAGGCAGATAATAGAACAGCTGACTCCGTGCGTTGTTCGTTAAAGTAATTTAAAGATTCATTGCTGCTTTTTTTATTTTACCTGTTTTATTTACAAAAATGGAATGCTGCGTACAGAAAATGTGATTTTACATAGAAATAAAGTAGTTTTAACTGAAAAAAAAACCATTTTTTTTTTTTCTGAGAAAATTTTCAGTAGATTTTGATTCAAAATAAGGGTCTGAATGCACCCTATCAGTTTGCAAAGGGCTGTCCATTACAGTAGATAGCATAGGCCATATCTCGTTATCGAACGCTAAAAATACACGAGGCGACGAATCTCATACATGAAAATGAATGTGAATAGGATTCGATGAAACAATTTAGGTATGTATGTATTTAAGGTATTAAAAATTCCATATTTTTGAATATGAAGCAAACAGATGTCTAACTTCTAGTCTGTTGTGGTCGTGCAGCGGCGGTGGGTTTGCGCGGGAGCCGCTCCTCGCTGTGGGCGCGCTGTTTGCGCTCATGTGCACAGCCAGAGTCGCGGCGCTCGCGGCGCTTGCGCTTCTCGCCAGCCTCCAGCGCCATATGTACGCCCGCACCGCTCTCTGTCGTCCTCCTCCGCGACCAGAAGCCGCCGTCGCTGGCGTGGGCGCTACTTCGCGCTCCTCTCCGCTGCCCGACCATTTCGTCTCGTTATATTACTTCATAACTTCTATAGAACAATGCAATGTTACCATTGAAATTGGGCAATACTCAAAGAATCGGTTCGCCTATAGTCCACCGCCGGTCGGCGTTAACGCGACGTCACTCGCTTGAACACCGGGGCCTTATTACGTAAAGTAGAAATCGATTGCGATGCGGAATCGATTTGCGACTCGATATTATTGAGTATAAAAATGTTATTCTTATACGCAATTTTGAACGACTTTAAAGCGTTAAATTAAATTAAAACTTTTCACACTTATCGGACCGATGACTGTACAATAATATGGTATAATTGAACTGATCTGATGATGCAGCGGAAGGTAGGCACAGGAACCCTATAACGGAATAATATATCCTAGTCCTGTTTGAGCTTGTTAGAGTTGTCTTGAGATGTACTCTCACAGCAGCGATTTTCAGGATTTGATGATGGAGCCGAAAGTTAAGCACTAGGACTCCATAATAGAACAACGTAACCTAGTCGAATGTGTTCTTAATAGATTTTTAAGTGCACTTTGGCCATAATGGCTTTCAAGGTCCGATGATGGAGCGCGACGGTTGGATCCGGAATTAACATATCATAGCGGAATAATATCCTTTTATTTGGGCTTGTTGGAATTGCGGAAATGTGTTTTGACCACGATTGCCTTTCAAGGTCTGATGATGGAGCACAGACTTCCAACTCCGTTACCAGACCTTGAAAGCCAATCATGGTCAGAAATATATTCTACGACAATCAACAAGTCCAAACACGTGAACTGCGTTGTTTCATTTTGGAGTAATTAACGTCTACATTCCGGCTCTATTATCGGACTCTGGAAACCAATCACGATTAAAATGTATTCCAAGACAAATCCTGCAACCGCAAACACCACTCGAATACGTTGTTCTATTATAAAATACTAGTGCCTACCTTCCGGCTGTATCATCAGACCGAAATCGTTCTTAGTCAAAGTACATGTCAAGACGATTTCTATAACTAAACACGGCTAGGATACGTTGTTTCATTATGGAGTTGTGTTTACCTCTGGCTCCATCATCAGACCCTGAATAATTATAGTCAAAGTACTTAAAAAATTCCATTGAGCTCAAATAAGCCTAGGCAATGTTGTTCTATTATAGAGTGCTAGTGCTTACTTGGCTCCACCATCAGACCCTGAAAATCACTGATGGTGAGAGTACATCTCAAGACAACTTTGACAAGCTCAAACACGACTAAGATTTGTTATTCCATTATGGAATTCCTGCCTACCTAGCTCCATCACCAGATCAGTCCAATTATACCATATTATTGTAATGTCATAGGTCCTCGATAAATGTGCAAAATTTTATTTAATCTAACGATTTACATAAAAAATATTTATTCACTTTATACGAAATACGAATGACGGAAAATCGATTGTAAATCGCTTGAAAATCGCTATAGACCAGTCTTCAGTTTGAGAGCGTAATTTTCGAATAATTGCAAAATCGCAATGCCTAACAGTTTTTAATTAAAATATGCGATTAAATTCGATTTTGATAATTTAGTGATTTTATTGTAGTGGCACCACTGTTAATAGAAAGGCAATTAGCATTTCAGTATCAACTTGGGAATTACTAAAATCATGCGAAATGAGAAATCGATTTCTTTTAGATAATAAAGCCTTGGTCTCGCCGTTCACGTCAAACTAACTCTCGTACTCGGTCTCGTGAAATCTAAAAGATGTTATGGGTCTATATTATCGGTCTAAGCACAAAAGGAACTGCGATGCCAGATTATTGATGTAATTCAGAAAATGTATTTCTATACAGTGAAGTGCACATAGTGATGTGACGGACTGAAGGATTCATGTAGACGACTGTAAATGCACGGCTTTTAAATGAACTATGTCTCTGAATTTCTTCCGCATTTAGTCCGTCCTGAAGGCGATAAGTGCAAGCTCGAATCCGCCCTTGCGACACAGTCGGCTCAAAATATAGCAAATTATATTAATTACAAATAATGCGATTTTTTAACTTAACAAAACACAGGCAAACTTGTTTCACGTACAAGCGCCACCACCTTCGTTATGGCACGTATGACGAAAAATATGCTGAACTATTGGGAAGCATCTCAGTGGAGCGTAGACAGTAATGTGAAAATAGTTCGTATGACGAAAAATATGCTGAACTATTGGGAAGTATACCCATCTCAGTGTGGAGCGTAGACAGTAATGTGAAAATAGTTCGTATGACGAAAATATGCTGAACTATTGGGAAGTATACCCATCTCAGCGTGGAGCGTAGACAGTAATGTAAATAATAGTTCGTATGACGAAAAATATGCTGAACTATTGGGAAGTATACCATCTCAGTGTGGAGCGTAGACAGTAATGTGAAAATAGTTCGTATGACGAAAAATATGCTGAACTATTGGGAAGTATACCCATCTCAGTGGAGCGTGAACAGTAATGTGAAAATAGTTCGTATGACGAAAAATATGCTGAACTATTGGGAAGTATACCCATCTCAGTGTGGAGTAGACAGTAATGTGAAAATAGTTCATTATGATGAAAAATATGCTGAACTATTGGGAAGTATACCCATCTCAGTGTGGAGCGTAGACAGTAATGTGAAAATAGTTCGTATGACGAAAAATATGCTGAACTATTGGAAGTATACCCATCTCAGTGTGGAGCGTGACAGTAATGTGAAAATAGTTCGTATGACGAAAATATGCTGAACTATTGGGAAGTATACCATCTCAGTGTGGAGCGTAGACAGTAATGTGAAAATAGTTCGTATGACGAAAAATATGCTGAACTATTGGAAAGTATACCCATCTCGTTGTGGACGTAGACAGTAATGTGAAAATAGTTCGTATGACGAAAAATATGCTGAACTATTGGGAAGTATACCATCTCAGTGTGGGGCGTAGACAGTAATGTGAAAATAGTTCATTATGACGAAAAATATGCTGAACTATTGGGAATATACCCATCTCAGTGTAGACGTAGACAGTATTGAAAATAGTTCGTATGACGAAAAATATGCTGAACTATTGGGAAGTATACCCATCTCAGTGTGGAGTATGGAACAGTAATGTGAAAATAGTTCGTATATGACGAAAAAATATGCTGAACTATTGGGAGTATACCATCTCATTATGGAGCGTAGACAGTAATGTGAAAATAGTTCGTATGACGAAAAATATGCTGAACTATTGGGAAGTATACCATCTCAGTGTGGAGCATAGACAGTAATGTGAAAATAGTTCATATGACGAAAAATATGCTGAACTATTGGGAAGTATGCCCATCTCAGTGTGGAGCGTAGACAGTAATGTAGCGAAAATAGTTCGTATGACGAAAATATACTGAACTATTGAAGTATACCCATCTCAGCGTGGAGCATAGACAGTAATGTGAAATAGTTCGTATGACGAAAAATATGCTGAACTATTGGGAAGTATGCCCATCTCAGCGTGGAGCATGAACAGTAATGTGAAAATAGTTCGTATGACGAAAATATGCTGAACTATTGGGAAGTATACCCATCTCAGTGTGGAGCGTGACAGTAATGAAAATAGTTCATTATGACAGAAAATATGCTGAACTATTGGGAAGTATACCCATCTCAGTGTGGAGCGTAGACAGTAATGTGAAAATAGTTCATATGACGAAAAATATACTGAACTATTGGAAGTATACCCATCTCAGTGTGGAGCGTAACAGTAATGTGAAAATATCATATGACGAAATATGCTGAACTATTGGGAAGTATACCCATCTCAGTGTGGGCAGTAGACAGTAATGTGAAAATAGTTCGTATGACGAAAAATATGCTGAACTATTGGGAGAATATGCATCTCAGCGTGGAGCATAGACAGTAATGTGAAAATAGTTCGTATATGACGAAAAATATGCTGAACTATTGGGAAGTATACCCATCTCAGTGTGGAGCGTAGACAGTAATGTGAAAATAGTTCGTATGACGAAAAATATGCTGAACTATTGGGAAGTATACCCATCTCAGTGTGGAGCGTAGACAGTAATGTGAAAATAGTTCGTATGACGAAAAATATGCTGAACTATTGGAAGTATACCCATCTCAGTGTGGAGCATGTAGACAGTAATGTGAAAATAGTTCGTATGACGAAAAATATACTGAACTATTGGGAAGTATACCCATCTCAGCGTGGAGCATAGACAGTAATGTGAAAATAGTTCAGTATGACGAAAAATATGCTGAACTATTGGGAAGTATACCCATCTCAGTGTGGAGCGTAGACAGTAATGTGAAAATAGTTCGTATGACGAAAAATATACTGAACTATTGGGAAGTATACCCATCTCAGTGTGGAGCCGTAGACAGTAATGTGAAGAAAATGGTTCGTATGACAAAAATATGCTGAACTATTGGGAAGTATACCCATCTCAGCGTGGAGCATAGACAGTAATGTGAAAATAGTTCGTATGACGAAAATATGCTGAACTATTGGGAAGTATACCCATCTCAGTGTGGAACGTAGACAGTAATGTGAAAATAGTTCGTATGACGAAAAATATGCTGAACTATTGGGAAGTATACATCTCAGTGTGGAGCGTAGACAGTAATGTGAAAATAGTTCGTATGACGAAAAATATGCTGAACTATTGGGAAGTATACCCATCTCAGTGTGGAGCGTAGACAGTAATGTGAAAATAGTTCGTATGACGAAAATATGCTGAACTATTGGGAAGTATACCCATCTCAGTGTGGAGCGTAGACAGTAATGTGAAAATAGTTCGTATGACGAAAAATATGCTGAACTATTGGGAAGTATACCCATCTCAGTGTGGAGCATAGACAGTAATGTGAAAATAGTTCGTATGACGAAAAATATGCTGAACTATTGGGAAGTATACCCATCTCAGTGTGGAGCGTAGACAGTAATGTGAAAATAGTTCGTATGACGAAAAATATGCTGAACTATTGGGAAGTATACCCATCTCAGTGTGGAGCGTAGACAGTAATGTGAAAATAGTTCGTATGACGAAAAATATGCTGAACTATTGGGAAGTATACCCATCTCAGTGTGGAGCGTAGACAGTAATGTGAAAATAGTTCCCGGTACGGCCACTGAACCGATGCGATCTAACAAATGTAATAAAAATTAAAATGTCCCGTGCAGCCGGTTATCTTAATAACTCGAAATAACACTGATAAACGAACCTAAATTTATTGTGATAAAATAAATTACAAACCAAAATAATTTTATATTTGTTTTGTAATTAGTTAATTTAAAATGATAATTGACCCGTTCTTCCTTCATCAAGCGGCTTTTCAAGATAAATTACCCCATGAGGGTACCTGTAACTCAAAAGAATAGCTTCCTGAACATTTTTACCAGGGTTGTCCGTTGCATTCTATGGGAGCAGCAACCCGTTTAAATTATCTACTAGAGGCAAACAAAACACATTAAAAATGCACCCCCTCCCACGATAAATGTGAACTTTTGCAAAGTGAGAGGAAAACGTCTTATAAGATGTCTGCTACCAGCACCTCGCCAGTTTTGAAACCAAGGATCTAGTTATTCTCTGGGTACGAGTAGAATTCAATGACTACGTTCACACAGTTGCCTGCCGTTACAAATCCCATAGAGATAACGACAAAACAGGCAGACTCATTGTAGGCATTCAAACTGTAATTGATTCTATGCTCAAAAAATCTTCTCGACATAAATTGTTTTTCTGAGTGTACTTTTCGGTAATATTCCTCTTAGTAAGGAAATCCTAGATGTCGACATAATGAAAAGTATTCAGTGTCGCAACCACCTAGAGAGCAAAATAAAAGTAGCTTCAAAGAGCTTGAAGTGCTTAATAGAACGCGACAACACTACCTACCAGATCATCGCCTCTTCGTTTATAAAGCACAGGTTAATATATAAAGAGTTTGATTTGCATCATATTATGTTACAGACGATGACTCATAAGGCACAGTTGTTTCCGAAGTCCGCCAACGTCCGCATACCACCAAAGGAAATTATGGAGTAAGTAAAGCCCGACGCCAACTGACTGCGTTACCGACAACTGAACTAGCATATACCTGTTGTACCCTTGAGAAGATCACGACGCGCGTCAAGCGCGACGCTACAACAAATCAATGGTCAATAAAGCATCACTGCGTAAGCATTCACATGGCGACTCTGAAAATCACATAATAACATTAATCAGTTCAACTACCCCCCCTTTTATAAAGTCGTTGACAAAATGTGTTAAAATTTTGATTCAATAATTATTATATTTAGTTTAGATAAAAGAAAATACACAAAATCACCCAAAAATCTTAGTAACGTTTTCCCAGAATGACATCCCGATGTACAGATATAAAAGTACTTATAAAATGATATATATCGCTATGTATTTTGTAATTTTGAAGACTGAACAGTTTTCGTAGAAACTCACTTCTCAACTAGACTATTTCTTGAAAAAGGGTTGAACGGTCCTCAAAGTTAAGTCACGAAGCGTAATTGGAAGGTTCCTGAATAGTATTTCTAGTTCTGCGATCGACCAAATACAAATATTGGATTTTATAACATCATCACTTTTACCTAATTTAAATTTGGGACTATGAACGTAATTAACATTATTCGATGTCATTATCTTTTGGATTATTTTATTTCCGCGATATAAAGCCCCTTGGAACAACTCCGATCTACGACTACTTAACCGTCAACAGTCAATTCATCTATTATTATTATTACGTAATAGCACTTAATTGAAAGTGGAACCATAAATACCCTAAAAAATGTTACACTTTTAGTTTTCTTCGGACTTTAGGAATCGATCGACAACTGTACTATAAAACTTTAGGGCACTGTCGGTCTACTTTATAATAATTGTCATGAGGGTAGAAAGCTTTTATAAGAAAATTTGTATTATTATTTACGACTGTAGACGACAATACTTGCTACGAACAAGGATAAAAACAAACAAACTTACGATGCAGTATCTGGCGGCACCGACGATGGAATCCAATATCCTGGAAATGTTGTCGAAGGCGCGGCTGGCCAGGGCCGGGCTCGCTTGAGGGTCGCTCGACCGCTGCTTCGAGATGTCGTTTAACCTTTCAAGTAAAACAAAGCGAAACAAACGAAACGGAAAGGAAGTGCACGTTCGGGCGCCGTGTTGGCGGCGGTCGCTCACTTGACGGTATCGTCCCGGCGCACACGCACGGTGCGGTCGCGTAGCGGCATGTCCGAGCGCGAGCCGGGTCACTCCGACGCACGGGCTCCGCCACGCACGCTTTACGGCTGCTTCAAAAAGTGTGTCGACACTAGTCTGTAGTTGAGCATTGGCGGGAGGCGGCGCGCGCCGGCTACTGCTGCCCGCGCGCTACGCTGCTCCTCATCGGCCTACGCGGCGCCGACGACGTGGCACGTCACACGCATTCCGCTCAAATACCTTCCAGCATATCGTCTGTTGATTCGTTTTTCAGACAACTTGTCCTTGCACCTTCAACGTTCAAACAGTCAAATATTCACCTGAAATAAAAAAAAAGTAGTAAATGGGTACAAAATTATTCTTCAACGTAACAAAGTCTTAAATTCCGCAGGCATGTTCAAAAAGTTGGTGATAAACAAAGCAACGGCTAGTAATATATATATATACTAGCTGTACCCGCGACTTCGTTCGCGTGGAATATAGTGGCTTCGGGTAGTATTTTAATTACTTAGGCTAATTATTATTATTTTATTGATATATGACACTATTTGATTGTTTCATTGCAAAGAGTTTACTATCAAAAGTATTATATGATCTTATTATTTAAGTACATTTTCATAAATTATATTTTTTATTTTCCCATCTTTTACCCTAACAAAAAGATTTTGCGGATTTGATACACGTGAACATGCGACATACAGTTGCCCATGGGAAAAGCATTTTTTTTTCTAAATGAACTCCAACTTTAAGTGTCTGTCCTTGAGCTTTATTAATTGTTATAGGAAATGCTGCTTTGAGGGGAAACTGCATTCTTTTAAATTGAAATGCCAAATCAGTCGGAATTATTGGAATATGGGGAATCAAAACATTTTCTCTTTTCATTCCAGTCATAATTGTTGCTTTTATAATGTTGTGCCCCAGATGTATTATTTGTAACCGTGTATCATAACAACCGTGGCGCGTCAAGATTTCTCATTAATAGAACTGGAACACAAACTTTCATTCTCAACTTATGGGAGGGCACTCCTGATAACTCAAAATAAGAGTTGAGGAACTCTATAGGTTATGATGTGACTAATTCAGTATCCATAACATTGTCAACTGATAGGTATTCGACAACATCCCCCTCTACGTCTTGCTTAATAATCTCATTAGTCGGTGCCAAAATTGCCCTTTCGCAAAGCCATTCTCAATTGCCTATATTTATTGACAGATCAGGATAAACACTATTTTTGACTTAAATCATGACTCAGTATAATCATATCGTTACTGTCAGATGGCATACAATGTTCTCCGATTTTTAAAAGATCTGCTGCATATTGCCTTGCTTGAGAATCATTATGAAGTTGTACTTGCATATTTGTAGTGAAACAAAACTTTTTTACGTGTACCCATAATACAGATGCTTTTAAACAGGCATTTATTTCATCTGCCGGCGTACCCTTATTAATAACCGGAAGGGTCTGTCTAAAGTTACCAGCTAAAAGTACCACCATCCCTCCCATGATATGCCGGTTGCCTTTGATATCCTTGATTGTGCGATCTAGAGCTTCGATTGCTCTTTTGTGGGACATGGTACATTCATCCCAAACCAAAAGTTTACACTGCTGTAACATTCTTCCGCGTTCACTGCTTTTGCTAATGTTACATACTGGCATTTCCTCATGAGCTAGGTTTAATGGTAGTTTTAAAACTGAGTGCGCTGTTCTTCCCCCACTAAATTAAAAATATGTTTCAAGCTTCTAGATATAATAATGACGATACTTTCATAAAACATTCTCCTTCAATCCCTTACAACAATCTTGCGGTACCTATTACTCGGTTTGTCATAGCGTAGTGTATTATGTAGGTATTATTTAAACACTGTGTAGAATATTCTATTATACACACAATAAATATTTTCGGAAAGATTATGGTTACGAAAATTAAACTTATCGAGAACTGTCTGTGAATGAAGGAACTTCTCAAGCTTAATTATTTCACTCTTAACCCATTATTTATTTAACCCTGTTGAACTGACGAAACATGGAGGAGGTCATTTTTATGTTATTATACCCTTAAATCAAATTTAGTTTGAACATAAAATCGCGTTAGAGATAATTTTTGAAGTAATGAAATGTAGGTACCGATTTAATTATCTTTTCGTTAAGTAGGTAAGAACTTATTTGCAGATCTGAATTCTTTCATACAAATTAACTCTTTACCCCCATACCCTTGTGTCATTTTAGAATGCCAAATTTGCTTTTATATCTTTACAGAGTGCCAGCTTCCTCCATACCAATTTTCGTAAAAATCTTTAATGCGGTGTAAGTTCTTCCATACAAACTTTGACCCCATTAACTCTTTGGTGGTGAATTTTGAAAAAAAAGTAGCCTATGTCCTTCCTCAGGTTTCAGACTGTCTGTGTACTAAATTTCATTTCAATTAGTTCAGTAGTTTAGGCGTGAAAGAGCGACAGACAGACAGACAGACAGAGTTACTTTCGCATTTATAATATTAGTAAGGATATATATATATGTATGTATATATGCATTCGCAAATATGATGTATCTATAAGAGGTGAGAGAACTCAACAAATGAGAGGTTTTACCAATTGAATAGTTTGTTATAAAATGACGTTAAACACGATAGAGAACATTGAAAAGAGTGGAAATACAGGAAATAAATTGAATGGGGCCTTACTCGCTGTTACAAATAATAAAATATGTAGTTCTAGTCTATATGTTTGTGTACAGTAAGAAAAGATGTGTATGGAAAACAAAACATGAAAGTATTAATGTAGTTGAGATTCGATCCCTACGTGATATATATGAAGTGTTTTTGAAAGATAGCTGCAGAAATAGTGGTCATGTGGTGTAGTTTGAAAGAAGTTGTAAATGCTAGAGTAAAAAAATTAATACGGTGGTTTGGCCTTCTAAAAAGGATGAATAAAAATCAATTGGTAAAAGAAATCTATAGAGCAAATGTGTGTACTGGAAGGATTACCCCATAAAAGTTTTTGCTGGCCAAATCGATATACTCCCAATTTAGTATTGAATATACATAATATAGAAGAGTCAAATTTAAAGCACCCTAAACCGAAGAGTATCTATGCATTTGTTAATGGATACCAGTAAACCAAAAGTTCGTATTATGTGAAAATCTGTCGTCCTTCCCCATCATTCAGAAAAATAAGTGTGAGTTCATATTATTATTATATTGTATACAATTAATACAAATATTTAAAAAATATCTTTTTACATTTTCAATACGCAGTTACAAAAATTCTTTTGTTTTTTTTTTAATTACTATATTAAAAATTGGCCTTGGCTCTTAGTTCGAATGTAGTGAAGGCCTTTGATAGAGTTTAGCACACAGCGCTTCTCTTATAACTTCCTTCTTACGAGCTTCTCGAAAGATTTTGTGGGTGGACTAGCAGTTTTGATTGAAAATCTGAAAATTGATAACGTTATTGGTTATGCGGATGACAATATTATGGACGTACTATGCTCCGGCCACATTAACATTTGTCGGGGCCGTAACAAGAAGTGTCGAAACCAACTTATGTCTGAAATCGAGACAGCTTTAGAGCAAATGTTGGAATGGGGTAAACTTAACCTCGTTAAATTTAACTCCCAAAAGACACGACTTTGCGCGTCTACCGTTTTAAAATCCCCCTACACCCTTTCTCCTCTCTCGGAAGCACTCTCCTTAGTGTCACCATTAAGAAAAATGCTTTCGAAGTAAAGAGGATCCCGATATTTAGTATGAACCGAAGATTGAAAACCTTGGTGAATATATCGAACAGCTTCAGTTTCGCGATTATCTAGAGAGAAAATTAAAACTGGTTTCTAAAAAGCTTGGGTGCGCAATAGAACACAATAGTAGTTGAAGTTGATCGTCGCCTCCTGCTTTATAACGCACAGGTTCAACCCCATCTAGAGTATTGTTAGCACCTCTGGGCTAGGACATCTTAATATCAGCCTTTAGATTGTATCCAACGTCGAACATCTCGAATTGTCGGCAACCCCCCAGTATCTGGCCAACTCAACTCGTCGGTCTTGCGAAGAGACATAGCATCTCTGTGCCCACTCTACCGCGTATACAGTGGAAGTGCTCTGAAGAGCCATTCAATTTCATTTTTTCGTGGTTCCCGTCATCGCTCTGCTCGCTACCAACAACATTTTGATGGCTGGCGTTCTACTACCTACGTTTCATACGTAATTTTCTGCCACGTACCGAGAGGCTTTGAAATAATCTAAAATCAGCGTTATTCCCAACAAAATTTGACAAAGAGGTCCTCATTAGAGAAGAGCCAAGTAAAGGCCGGCAACGCATTTATTACATCTCTAAGGTTGCGCGTGTCCACGGGCGACGTAGACCATCTACTTTCAATAACGTGCTCGTTTGTACGTTATAAATCCTATAATAAAGGCTTTATAGTGGGTATTAATATTTAAAATGGATATTAACTTCAATGTATTGAATGACGTAACAGACGCAATATTTTCAAAATTTGGGGTACAATCAAAAAATCCTAGGGCTTTTATTAAGCCAGGTTAAGCCAAGTTAAGCGTTTTGAATATTATCATTTCTGTAAAGGGTGGAGACGTTTTATTCACTAAATTTCATATACAATTTATCAAGCGTATATTACGCCTCTCAGCAGAGCGCATTGAGTCCTCTACTCTCAATTTGCTGTGTGACGATTTTTGCAATATAAAATCGTTTTATATCCCAAGTTACACTAAATCAATAAAAGCGAAATTTTGAAAATAGACATATCTACTCGTATCTATAACTAGCTTTTGCCCGCGACTTCGTCCGCGTGGAATAGTGACTTCCGGCAGATTTTGGTTTTCCACATAGTTCCCGTTCTTGCGGGATTTTCGGAATGGTCGAGTTTCCGCAGAATTTTTAGGATAAAACCTATGTTTTTTTTTCGAGTTCCAAACTATTTATATCTGTACAATTTTTTAAGTAAATTAAATTATTATAGAACTTCTGCATATACTACATTTTTTGTTTTATTGTCTTGTGGCAGAAGAATATATTGATTTTCGCCACAACCTGATCTTGATAAGGCGACGTATAACTGGCCGTGCGAAAAACAGTCTTGGCGTAAATCGATCCCCACGTGTTTGAATGTCTGCCCCTGTGATTTATTTATTGTGACTGCGAAGGATAATTTAATCGGAAATTGTATTCTTTTAAAATTGAAAGGTAAGTCGTTGGGTATCATTGGGATGCGGGGTATGAGGACTGTTTGACCAACTGCTGGACCCGTCAAAACTATTGCAACGATGACGTTATTGCGCAGAAATTTTACTTGAAGTCGGGTCCCGTTGCATAAATTTGGTGGTTTGAGATTTCTTAGTAAAATGATTGGGGCACCTATTTTTAAATTAAGAGAATGTGGGGGAAGGCCGCTTGGGTTCAAGGAATTGAGGAACTCCTGTGGGTAATTAACTACATCTTCTTGATCCATCACGGTATCAATGGATGTGTAGGTTACAATATCTCCTGGGAGTTTACTTAAAATTATATCATTTATTTCGTCAACGTTACTATTTCTTGCCGCCAATATTGCTCTTTGACACATCCATTGGTGGTCCTTGTTTTCTATTTGGCTGATGTCAGGGTATACCTTAGTTATTAATTCCTCGATGTTACCCACTTTTACTCCTAAATCGCAATCAATTTCAATTTTATTATTAGAATGAGGTATTTTCCCGTCTCCTACAGAAAGTAATTTTGACGGGAAAGTTATACCTCCCCAAATGTGCTCTCATATTTGTAGATAATTTTAAAATATTTACAAATTTCCATAATGGAGAACTTTTAAGGCAAGCCTTCACAATGTCTGCTCTGGTTCCCCTTACTATTACCGGTAAGGTTTGGCGAAAGTCCCCAGCAAACATAACCGTAATCCCACCCATGATTTTATCACAGTTTCTAATATCTCGGAGTTCTGTCTAGAGCTTCTACGTGAGCTCTATGTATCATGGTACATTCGTCCCAGATTATTAGACTGACGTCTTGTAAAACTTTTCCCAAAGGTCCATTTTGCGTATAGAGCACACGCTATCTTTCTCTAAAGACACAGTTAGGGGCAGTTTAAAAGTGGAATGAGCTGTGCGTCCACCTGCTAATAAAGTTGCAGCAATACCTGACGACGCTACTGCTAAGGCTAGCTTTCCTAGAGACCTTACTTTTGCCAATATAAGATTAGTAATAAACGTCTTGCCGGTCCCACCGGGCATCCAAAAGAAAATTTTTCCTTCATTAAAACTAACACTTTTCATGACACAATTATACGTTGTCACCTGGTCATTTACTAATCTTGGTTCATTTTCTGTGATATATTCATTTAAATCATTTAAATTATATGGTTTTCAAACTACTTCTAACGGGTCCAGAAGCGAATTATTTCTTTTGCTGCAGGAAGCCCAAAGTCGGTTAGGGATTTATCTGAAATCTCATGAATTTTATCTTCAATTATGATTAGTCCATCATTGTATATATCATCATTATATGCTAATGTCATATCCTGATTCTCATTACGCATTCTGTTTAATATATCTTCACATAGAGCATCACGAAATTTATTCCATAACTCTAAGGGTCAGATGGTTGGCAAAATATAAGGATAGTGGTAAATAATTCTCTTAATTTTGTAGCTGGCTCGGATATAATTGCATCGGACATGGTATTTTGCCAATGTTCATCTCCTCCAGTAAACCTAATTCCTTGCAAGCGCCTTGGTACGTTTGGAAAATAACACCATTCACGGTTCGTAGATGTTGAAATGACATTGGACCGCGAACATATTGCAGTAACATTCTTAAATAAAACATTCAGTTTGAGTTGGATGAATGTTATAAACACGGCCTAAAGTTGTGTCTTTTTTTACACCGGGATATCCCTCAACATCTTGCCCGCGTCTTCTTCTAGAAAATGAATTTCTTTGCCAAACGTAATACTGGGGAGCTTCGTGATATAAAAGGGTTTTTGCAAAATCGTCGCTTTTGCAGAGATCAAAGAACGCTGTAAGTGTCGTTGATGAAGGATTGTTCACACGATCTTGGAGATTTTCATTATTATAAAATATACTCTTTGTCCATTTTCCAAATGAACGGCTAAATGAACTACTGCCGGAAAACGTTCATGAATCGAAAATTGAAAAATTCTCCAAAACGCCTCCGAGGAACTTATATAGCGACCATTTAGATATTTTTCTACTTCGTCGTTATTACTTTGTAACGAAAATGTGGCTTGATCAGAACCTTTATGAATATACTTACAGATGTATTTAATAGCTTTGACCGATTGACAAAACTCTACGTTAATGTGTGCATTGAAAATGCGTGACAGCAGTGGATTATAGGGAACCACCCAACGATTATCCACGCTCATTTCTGTACCTTTTACACGAATTATAGCTGTGAATCCACCATTATCTGGAGACCTGCGTCTGTAGGTTGGATAACCGTCATCCCCGGTTTGTGTTTCCGAAATAAAATGCCTCGGGTACTTTTTAGAACAAACGTTTTCTTTCATACATGGTGATGCAGGATTATGAAATCCGCAAGGACCATGTATCATATTTATGACAATATTATGAAGAATCGGATCTTGTTGTATGTCAGGTATTTCAGCCGATATTATTGCATCTATAGAATCTGGTTGAACTTTGTTAGCCAGCCACAATAAAATATGGGCGTGAGGTAAACCTCTTTTGCCATTCTACACTGTAAACAAAGGCTTTCGATGGGCCAAAATATGTTTCTTCGTTAATAGGTCTATCATTTTTTGAGTTTTAAATGAAATACCCTAGAAATTAAATCGTGTCTATCATAAGAATGTTGATTGGGCAATAACTCACTTTTATTTCTGGCCATTCGGGGTTACATGTAAATGTAATGAAGAGGTCAGGTCTTCCAAATTTCCTGACATATGTCATGGCATCTTGACTTTTTCATTCATGAATCTGGGGATCCTGTAAATGACGACGGCAATATAACGTGCTGGCCAATATTAGAAGCGTTTAAATGTCCATCATTTACGACGGCATCTCTTAAATGAATGTAATCTTCTGCTCTCAATTTTTTGATTTCTTTGATGAAGTTCAGCCTCTCAGAAATCATTTTGCCGCCATATCAACACAATATTGGTTGAATAATCCTTTAAAATAATGTATACTGTTAAAGTCATTTATTCTCACCATGAATCTAAATGCATAAAACTGCATACATGAAACAGTTTTAGATGTAGCCGTAGTATTCTGCTGTGGAATATTAATACAGTATCCGTCGTTTCCAAAGGAAACAGTAAGGGATATTGAAGCGGGTCATAAGATCTATGAATTTCAGAAACTCGTTGAAGTCGACCATCTCTCGCAGTCAATACAATATCACGGGGACCTTTGTCTTCATCTATCATAAGAACAGCTACTTCATCTACTACCGGCGCATTATACCGACCTCTATGCTCATTAGGAGGTTTTACATCAGCATGAATGATAAGTTTTAAATCATTCGGTGGTCTATTTTCTAGATTGTACTTAAAACTTTGAATATACGTATTATGATCATGAAGATATGTTTGGAGAACGTCGATAAGATCGATTTGCAAGCTTGGGTTTAAATTTGAGCGCAAGGATACCTGATCTGCATGGGAAACAAAATATATTTGTAGGAATTCGGGTTGTGCCCTACAGCTGGAAGTAAGTCACCGATTAAATGATAAACTTGCCCTTGGACTTTAAAAGTGGGCATAAAGTTTCCCTCACGAATTTCTTTGGCACCAAATGAAGTCATCTGAAATAATGTATTATATTGTCTTGAGTGATTTAAGAAATGCTTAGATGATGGATGTGAGCCTGATATCAGTTCCTTTAAAACGGATGTTGGTTCCGGAATTATAGGTATATTTACTTTGCCACCACTACAACACAATCCAGGAGTTTCAGCTGCCCATTTTTTGCTTGGCATAAGTTGCATATTTTATCCATTCTGCCAATATCAATATCATTTAGCTCAGAATAGTCAACGGTACAATCATAAGCAAAGCAGCATTTAATAAATTATGTTGTCTGCGAGTTCTATTCCTAGTTGATCGGGCATTTTGCTGTGTTAATCGTTGGGATCGTTCAGCGCTTGATTCCCGATCACGGTTAGCCAAAGTTCGGGAATTCTGTGAGGCCAAACGTTGAGAACGTTCAGCACTGGATTCCCGATCGCGGTTAGCCAAAGTTCGGGCATTCTGTGAGGCCAAACGTTGAGAACGATCAGCACTCGATTCCCGTTGCCGGTTCGCCAAAGTTCGGAAATTTTGTGACGCTAAACGCTGCGAACGTTCAACGCTTGATTCCCTGCACGGTTTTGTTCAGTAATTGCTCGTTGTGTAGCCAACCTGTGCATATTTTCATCCTCAGTTTCATTGCTGCGCAAAACTCGCAGCCGCTTTGCAGTAGCAGTCTGCCGAGAAAGCTGAGTTCTTTTCTCGGCATTATAGTGATGAAGAAAGAACGTAGAAAATGAAAACTTAACTAAAGCGTAACTCGTAAAAAAGAAACGTAAGATTAATAATTAGGAACCTAATTGTTTTTATTTTTAACGATTATGTCAAAAGAAAATCCGTAAAATGAAAATAAGTTAACAAACTTTATACTTAAACTTAACCCTAATCTAATGAGAATAAATAGGTAGACCACACCTATTTACAGGTTTTACCTAAAGCGAAAAAAAAATAGAAACTAAATACGTTAAACTAAACCCTAATCTAATAAGAATAATTAAGTAGGCGATACCTATTTAGGTACCTACAGGTATTATGTACCACAAAAAAATATTAGAAACTGAATACTATTTTTAAAACAAACGATACTATACTTTTAAAAAACACATACTTATTAATTAATAATCTACATGAAAACAAAAAAGTGTTATTATTGTGTCACTAAATACTATCCTAAAACAAATAAAGTACCTACTATATAGAAAACAACCTCAAAATGAAACTGTGTTTAAAAAGTAATATTACGATGATAATTATATCGCATAAACAAATTAGCGCTGTATTCAACCGTTCAGTAGGGAGCCGACCGCGCGAGTGAGCCGCGCGGCATGGTATCTCGTAGAGCTGCACCCCCCTCCCGGCTTGCCCGCAAGCACCGCCTCTCTCCCGCCGCGCCGGCCAGCGCAGTGAGCGCAGAGAGCGAGTTGGTTTTGTTTCGGAGTTATTTATCATTGTAATCTTTAAAGTTTTTTGTTGAAATTAAGCTATGTCAAAGACAATTTTATTCACAATGAAGTACTCTTAACCAACAACATATTTATATTTATATTTGAATAAAGATTAATATTATTATGTTGATACAACTTAAACAAATTATTTCGACCAAATTTGGTACCATAAAAACGGTCATTGTGACTAAACCTTAAAAGATAGACATATGCCGTCGCGGACTTTTTTTTAGATCATGTATAGAGGAATAATTCTTTCATACATATTTTTTGTGTATCTTGAACCGTTTTCGCAGCGCGCAAAGCCTTCAAAATGAATAATTTTCCCCGTTTTTACACATTTACCGCTCTGTCTTTGCTCCTATTGGTCATAGCGTAATGTTATTTAGCCTATAGCCTTCCTCGATAAATGGACTATCCAACAAAAAAAGAATTATTCAAATCGCACCAGTAGTTTCGGAGATTAGCGCGTTCAAACAAACAAACAAACAAACTCTTCAGCTTTATTATATTAGTATAATATAAAGAGCTCATACGGCGGGTCGCACCCAAAGTAACAACGTAATTAAAGTGATTCGTAAGATTTGACAGACTGTCCATACATTATCAATCAAATCTTACGGATTCAGGGCCGTAGCTAGGGTCGAATTTGAGGTAGGGCAGCATTAGTTACAGGTAGGGCGGAAGTAAAAAAATTATCATAATTGATCTGCCGTCGAAACACGGGCTCCTAAATCAATCACCATGTATATCACCATCATGTGAATAGTTATTCGTAGACAAATAATTACTGTGACAGTGCATGAGCATGGATCTAAGAACTATTAAATCCTCAATGATGAAGAACAAGTGAATAAGATGGTTGAACTTCCAGATTTGGATGTAGAGATCCACGTCTGAGTGAGAGTGAGGTAATAATTAATTATTGGGTGGGGTGATACGAGTAAATAGAAACGACCAAAATACCATTAAGATCACATTGTTTTGCGTACTTATTATAATAATTAACTAACATAATAATAAAAACATTTAAAACAGCTGAATTCTACGATTCGCCATGTTATTAAAATGCGAAGAACTTCGTTCAGATCAACTGATTTTGTTCTTTTTTTCAAAGGCCAGAAATACCATACCAGCCATTCTCTCGTGACCCATTGACAGCCTTTGAGGCCTATTGATTGCAGTTAAAGTTGAAAACGTAGATTCACACACTGCAGTGCTACATCCTATGGTCGCCACAGACGCAAAAAGTTCATATGTATCTTTGAACGCCTCTCGTTGCCTGTACAAAACTTGCAATGTATTTTCCATTATATCCTCGTTACGACTCAAGTAAGCTTTAACCACACTAGCCTCTTCTCTTGATGGAATTTTCAGACCTGAAAAATTAGTTAAAATTGTAAATTGAACATGACAATTTTTTGAATTATTTTTTTAAACTTACCCAAATTTTTCAATTGGAACCATTTTATCTACATCCAACTCATCAAGACTTGCAATCGAATTAATTAAATCATCGTTGTCCGAAAACCTTCTTTGTAATTCAGCAATTAAAATGTCCAACGTTTCGAAATACTCAGACTTAAATGGCTCGTCGTTCTCATCTATATTTTGTCTGGCGGAGGAACAGGGGTGTACGTCAAATAGTCATCCATCCGATTTGGTTTTACTTGCTCTTCGAGGTCTGTGTCCTATTTTCAGATTCGCCGCAGTCATTGCTTGTTAAAGACTTAGCTTCTTCCAGAATTTGATTATACATTTGATTTGATCTTAATTTAATAATTTCATCTTTGACACACTTTATGATTGTTATGGCATCTTTTAATCCTGCGCTTCGGGCTTGCAAAGCTGCGTCTGCAGGTTGTAGCGTGGATAAGATTTTTTGGCCACAACCATGGCTATTCGAATTCCAGATCAAGCATGACTTTTTAATACCTATACTCTTGGCGACGTCATCACCGTTGAATCTGCCATTTTAATTTCTTTCAAAGTCTGCAAAATCGATGAATAATTATCGTATACAACTTTTGTAACTGCTAAATGTCCAGACCAGCGTTGTTCGAGGAGTCGGTAATCCTTTTCCATCATATAAGGCAGCTATTTTGCCATGATGAAAGAATTCATGTAACATGATGCATTGGTCAAAAATAAACGAATAAAAGTCATTTCTGAGATAGTCCTGATGACTATTAAGTGCAAGCGATGGTTATTGCAGTGGACGTAAGGAATTTTCGGCCCAATTTATTTTCTATTCTAGTCGCAACTCCTGAAACTTTCCCACTCATTACACTTACGCCATCATAGCATTGGCTAAGCATACAAGAGGGGTCAATGTTATTTTCCGTGAGTATTTAACGTTAATTCCGTGAAAGTGGCGCAAAGATTTTCAGTAGTCTTAACCATCAGCAACGACTCATTGACGACACCATCCTTGACGTAGCGTATTGCTAATGCAATATTTTCGCGGTTATTTTTCTCTCGTCCCATCTTCCATTAGAGTAAACCATTTCACGTCAGATTCATTAATATCTTTGACAATGGAACTTCGTACCGCTTGAACCATTGCTTGAATTATTTGATTTTGAATTTCGGGTGAACGATATGTTGCGTTTTGTGGTATATGAGTGAGAACCTCGTTCAAATTTGGATCTTTCATACATGTGTATTCAAATAAATTCTGAAATAATCCTTGTTCTTTTCTTCTTCCAAAATATAATTTCCACGCAAAAGCTAATTCGTTGACAATTAGAAATTGTATTACTTCCATGATAGACTTTACATAATACCTATATTTTTCTAATACTTTTTTGATTTATTAACGTTTCAACACTGCTAGATGTAGATATTCTTTGTAATTTCTCCTGCCACATCGACATAGCTTGAATATGAGATTGATTTTTCATGTTTTGGAAAACCAGTTTTAGAATCAGTGGCATTTTCCAGTTTCTAAATCCTGTGGAAGTGTACGAAGTCTGTTTGCTTCCATGAGGTAAAAATTGCTGGCATGGATAGCAAAAAGCAGCATCTTTCTCGACAGAATACTGCAACCATTTATAACGCTTGAACCAATCGGAAACAAAGGCCCTGTTGTGTTGTTTTGGATATGTGTCTAAAACAACTTGTTCTATTGGTTCTCCGATTTGTGCAATATCAGACGGAATACCATAGCTAACGTTACCTGTTGCTACGGAACTAGGAGTAGCGATTGTATTTGGTGCTTCCACCTGTTTTGAACAGTTAGGTTTTCGTGGTCAATTTGCTCCTCAAGTCTTCGTTTTTTCCAAAGCCCGTATATCCATCGCGAAATAAATGAATCTTCAATTTATAGCAATACAAATAACAATTGTATCGATTTTTGTCTAAAGCACTCTTCACCGTACACTTCCTTAACCAAACTACAAACAATCATAATCAATCTTTAGGTCAGGTTTAAAGGGGATTCCCGTACCATAGATTGCAATATAGCCCATATTGCAGTCTATGGTACGGGGATCACATCAGACAGATATTGGCGCCCAGTACACGCTCAATCTGGATCACGATCCAGATCTTGCCTTCTCGCTCTTAGATAAGACGGTGTCCCTTTCAGACTCCTACGTGAAAGGGACATAATTCAGTTGAATCTTCAACTGTTGACAATTGTAAACAATTGAAAAGGTGGCTAAAATGTCATGGGCGTCCGCAAAAGGAAAAAAATTAGCTGATTGAGAGGTTAGTCATCGAAAGTTTAATCTAAAACTTATAAAAAATATACTTTTCACTTTTATTCTAATTAATAATGTCAATTCATTTATTGTTCTGTAATTGAAAATATATTTTAGTTAACTTAAGTATTACTATGGAAGTAATTAATAAATTAAGTCATTAATATTTTGAGGCTACAAATGACATTAATAATTAGACAAATGTAAATATATTTAGTAGCTTTTATCATAAATAAAACGTTTAATACGAGATAATATAATTATAAAAAAATTATGCAATTATGAATAATCGAGTAAAAATATTTCTATAGATTTACTTATATAAAAAATATATAGAATCACTTATATAGAAATATATAGAGTTTTATATAAGATGAAAATTGTTAAATCAGTATGTATTAGTTTTGAATGATTTGTATTGTGTATCACTATAACATAGGTACTGACAAAATTATTATAATGGATTATAAAAACGGTTATTTTGACTTACTACTTTATTTCTTTTCTATGTTTTACAATTAATCGACTTGAATTAATATTTTCGCGTGTAGCGGGCACTTTAGCATGGTTGTTTACAAAAAACAGTACGAAAAAAATGGCTGATGCTAACGTATGCGCACAAAAAAAATTGTGATGAAAAGGCCTATAAACCCTTAGAATAATAACTATAGCCCTATTCTAATTCTTTGTATAAACCCATCGCTTCATGAGATGGCGCTTCGAATGCCATCTATACACAGAACAAAGAATTATTATAATATGAAATGAATGTCACAATCTGTGGTAGGTAAGTATTTTCGGAAAAACTTAGATACCTATCGCTACATTTTTTTTCTCAAACTATGAACAAACAATTTAATTATAATAATTTATCTTAGTTTTAGATATTTTTAAGGTAGGGCATTGTGGTTTCAAGGTAGGGCATTGCCCCACAATGCCCCCCCCTAGCTACGGCCCTGTACGGATTGCGTTCGCGAATTGCGTTATAACTTTTAATAGAACCTGCCGTATGATTCCTATCTGTATGAGTGCATCAATGAGGCTGGAAGCTACAGTAGCGACATAAACTATAGAAGTTATATAAAAGCCTACAATTAATAGATACCATCAAGATATTTATGTTCATAAGCTTTCTGCAATTTAGAATATAAACATTTGTTTTAATCGTTACGTATATGGGCGACTATGTTTTATTCTTTGACGGATCTAAGTGTACTTATAGTAGAAAAATTTATGTATTTAGACTTAATTGCACTCAGGATTAAATCATTATTCCTCAAGCACGTACCAAGTGAATCCAATCCATGTATGTAGGAAATAATCCAAAACAACTTTTGCACTAAAAAGGACTTTGTTGTCAGAAAAGCTAACATTTTCTCATTCGGAAAATTTATTTGATGTATACGAAAAGTGGGTTAGAACCGAGATAGTCCTCAGGACACATCGTAGGTTATCGAAAGGGCACTACTGATGCTATTGACAGTGTAAACATATCGTAAACCTCGAGGCAAATAATCTATGATACAGTTGCGTGCCTCTGATATCTCGTTTTATTCAAGATTAAGGGAACAGACTCGGTTTATGGGTGGTGAAGAGTCTTTACTTGAGTGAAATTATACAACTCTCTCCGGACCCTTGGAGAACACGTTAAGCCGTTGATTGCGGACGTGGCGATCGCGTTAGTGGCATTGGTCGTCAGCGGCTCCCGACCCGCACTAGGCCAGTCTCAAGGGCCGGGAGTCAAATTCTGCAATCGGAATCAATCAATGAAGTGAACTTAAAATCATTTCACTGCTATTAATTATACGGCAAAAGGACTCCATAGCGATTTATATAAAGAACTGGCACTGGCTAAAAGACAAAGCTTTTTCGACAGGAAACCCTAAACATATTCAAAATCAAGAATAGTATTTTCTCATTCCGATCCGGAGCGTAACGACAGTAAGTACTATTTCTCTAAATAAAATGGTGACCTTTTTTCGAACGCAGCCGGCGGCAGGTGCTAATCTTGTGACCGCGTTTTCACAGCTCTCTTCCGACAGATAATCTAGTCTTATCTGCCGGTGCATTCCGCTGTAATGTTTGCGACATCTTGTGGCAGTCGTTCGAAAGTCACTCCTGTCATTAGTCTGAACTATGTAACATCCTTCTAATATACAATTACTCTATGAAACTGACTGCCGAAGCGGTGAATTGCGCCAGAAACATTTCACAATATCGTAAAACGTAAAACGCGAAAAGAATATGTATATGAAACATATGTACCGACACATAAAATTACGTCACAGGCGTAATTTAATGCACCGTTAAGTTACATCACTATGCAGTGGTAGTTATAAAAAAGTGCAATGCAAAAACTGTGGAGTACGGTAGTTTCCGAATTATCCGTAGCTTTTTCTGTTGCGTTTTTATGATTTCGTAATTCAAGTTTTTGATGCAATGCGCTTGCTGAAAGTGATTTTAATGTTACTTCTTAAAAAACGGTCGATAAGAAAACGATCGATAGATTTATTTAATATTTAGCTATTTTAATTATTAATGAATTTCAGTTTTAATCTGATCTAAAATACGTAGTCAGACTGCCAAATACATACGTACCTAAATCATTTATTACACTTCCTATATAGGTATTTAAATATTTTCATGAATTCGTCCCAATGAAACTCGAATATTACAATAAATTTATCATTGAAATATCTAATATTTTACCAGTATTAGATAAATTGGCGTTTCTGTAAATATTAAAAATATACGGAAAACAATTAATTGCATACTAAACCTAAATCTTATTTGACTTCGCAAAAACATGATTGATATTAAATTCATGTAGCCCATGAGGTAACCTCACTAGTAGAAAAAAAAATTGACATAAAATGGAGCATCATTTTCAATCAGATCTACTAAATATGTAATGAAAAAGAATTGTAGATTATGTTCTAAAATTTCATGATTTTAGAAAATCCTTAGACGAATGAAAAAGACCGTCGAGTCAATACCAATATTCTAATATTAAAATACATATTTTATAAAGTATTATAGTACACAGGCCACTACAAATGAGCCTAGTCACTTATACATTCCTCAGGCATGACCGGAATGTACCTATGACAAATTATTAAAGAATAGAAATAAAAAGAGGCGACCGGCAAAGGCAGAGAATAATTATTCAATTAAAACTCGCATAAAGCAAATGTCACAGTTTCACAGCAAATGACAATAACGAAGCACCTCCGCGCCGCTACGGGGCTGACGCGTCTAGTGACGCCACCGCACAGAAATTACGCAATTAACTTCTGAAGAGACAAAGAAAGAACGCTTAAGACAACGCGGCAAGCGTTATTGGCAATCTCGCAAAGAATGTATTACGATACAATTCACTTGAAATAAACAGTTCGACCAGCATCTGTGAGTTAGGCTGCAAAGAAATCAATAGGTTTTTCAATTGTGGACAATAACATCATAAATGAGATATTATGGGATCACTTCTCGGCTGTCATATTATGGTAGGTTTCATGTAGGCAGTTGGCTAAACTGTGCTAAGAATAGCTATATAAAATATAATGTAATTTAGCTAGGGCATTATTTTTTTTAGCCTATAATTGCACGCATAGCGTAGAGTTGAGGTAGTGCTAGAGCACTACTCACTCTTCAAAAAACTCTTAGCTTACAAAAATCAAGTGATTTTTGAACTAAAAGGGTCTCTATTTATTTTTCATTTGCAGTCGTAGTTCAACATGAACTATTATTTATGCAATTTGATAACTTAGTAAACGGCGTGCGTGATCTAACTTAAAAGTGGACTGATTTGTGGGTTAGCTTGTATAGCTTTAAATCTGTGTACACATTTCCACAAAAAATGGCACATAAGTACCTGTGTTCACAAAACATAGACCTATATGCAAATTAAAATATTATGGTGCGTCAATTTTTAATCTGCTGCATTTTTATCCAACTGAATTTGTTTTAAAAAGGCATTATACTATCGTAAGTTTTGTTCTTATCCGTTTTAGGGTTCCATTCCTTCTCATTTGAACGACGGTATGAGCTATAGGATCACTTGTGTGTCTATCTATCACTCTGTCTCAATCAGTTCTTCTTGCAATCTACCATGTCTAATGGCAATACTGGATTATTACTGGATTAATGCCAAAAGTTGGTAATCGTATGAATTTCTAACAAACGCGGAAGTGGAATGAAAATATATGAATTTCGAATGCGGGGTGGGTTCCTTTTGGAGGAAAATTAGAGAATTAATGGAAACATTTTGCAAACTGCACGGCGTGCCGTATAAAATGAAAAGGCTTATTGTGAGGGTCTCAATATTTTTAAAATGTAATTTCAAAATAAATAGTTTCATATATTTAAGAAAATAGATAAAATTGACGATCAACCCATAACTTCGAAACTAAACAACTTAAAATTTTGAAAAAAAAATACTGAAAATAGTTCTTTACTTACAGATTACAAGAACATCTATAAGAAGTCTATGGTATTAAAAAGATGGCAAATCCCTCAATATAGTGCATATAAACTTACATTTGCAGTTATTATAGTTACCACAAACAAATTTTGATCAGACTGAAAAATAAATGATAGATAATAAACTCATCGTATGGAACTCTCTCCATGTGACTTCAACTTGCATTTTCCTAGTTTTTC
The DNA here is from genome assembly GCA_005406025.1 of Eumeta japonica. Classification (NCBI taxonomy): domain Eukaryota; kingdom Metazoa; phylum Arthropoda; class Insecta; order Lepidoptera; family Psychidae; genus Eumeta; species Eumeta japonica. Next base: position 47,937 of record BGZK01002086.1, read on the forward strand.
TTTTATAAATTTCTATATATGTATTTTACTTTACTATACTATGCATCGTATAATTGCTTGTTTTGAACTTTTAAGTTACTTTTTCAATTAATCAAATTAAGAATTTTGTATCATGGTAAAATACTGTTACAAAATGCGCTCGTGAGTTAAAAATAAAACGGCACAATAATTCTCTTATAAAAATATATGCGAGAATTAAATTTTAAAATAAACAAACCCTTGCGCCATATGACCTTGTTTTCATCGATGCCTTTGATGATTATTTAAATCCTATTTTAAGTAGCTTTACTCTGTGGGGTGGAATTTTTGAATCTCGTTTCTTTGTGTCGAATGTAACATGTTTACGTTTTATTTTGCTGTTTACTTCGTGCACTTTCTAGAGGCCATTCGGCAAGTATATATAAGAAGAGCGTGCGCGAAAGAGTTAGAGTTTTAGTTTCGCGATCGGAACGAAAATAAGTCAAGTCACCAACTGGTTCCGTAGCGATCTATTACGATTTTGTATCTTTAAGCATGCGCCTATACCTTCTACTTAGTTCCTTTCATTCAATGTCAAACTACGAACATCCGATAGGGTCATTTCGTAACAGTATTTTCATATTAAGCCAGATGAAGAATTATTCTGCTCGCAACATCGATTTTAAAAGATATGGAAGGTAAAATGAAAAATTAAAGCACATTTGTTTTATTAGTTTTAAAAGTCCTATTTTTTGGCCATATTCAAAATAATTAATGCGATTACAATATTTTTTCCTAAAGGCGAAGAAAAATAAAACTGTTAGATATATTATAAACAATTAAGAATCCCTATATTGTTAGCGATTGATGAAGATTACCTAATGGTTAAAAAATAGAGCTGACGTAATTTACAATATATATACTATATCTTATAGAATTCGAAGTAGTAACATAACTTTTGCGACAGAATAATATTAACGAAATTGGAAAATCTAAAAGTAATTAAAAATGGAAATTCATTTTTTTTTTTTTTCAATTAACTATATAAGGATATACCATATTATATCATCATATTATATTAATGAACATTAAATTAAACATTACGAGATAATAATAATTTTATAAAGCCGAACTTTTTTATTCTTAATTTTATGTTATAAAAATTTATGATTAATCATAAAAGAGGAAGATTAGCGAATGTTACCAATAACAATATTTTTAAGGAAAAATTAAAAATTGGAAAGTGAAAAAAGAGAAACTATTCCAACCCAACCTCTTCGAAACAGGTCATTGCGAAGAGATATATTTACTACTACTGAAGACCGCCACTATTTGAGAAATCCCTTGTTATTGTCTATGATTATATTTGTATTAAGTATAATTTAACGATTCTGAATTACACAGCCATTCTTAATAGAAAACTACGTATTGAAATTATAAAGATAATTATTTAAAAGTTATATTATTCGATTTTATTACAAGTGATCATGTTCTTTACAGGTTTTGGGTCACTGATGGAATCGGTTTTCTAAACTATTTTGACGTTTTTTTTCGTTCCTATTACATTTAAATAATTTTGAAGCGGAAAAATAAATTTTCCATTTCCGTGTACTAACGAGATTGAAGCAAAAGAAGTAGTTAATAATGAGGCAAAAAATGTTCTATCGTAGAGCACTCTCAAATGCTAAGCATTATGAGTATTGCAAAAGTTATTAAAGAATAAAGAATTAGCACAAAAACATGTCATTCGGTAAACAAAAATGTAAAAAGGGTCGATTGTGCTAATTAAAGACGCCCCAAACAATAAATTTTATGAACTATATAATTTGACATATTTATTTAATGTGGTCGAACGTTACCGAATACGACTGCCAAAACTAATAAAACGACCGATAAACAAGAATTTATTGATATGAACGTATAAACCTAATTTTCTATAATATTATACGTTTAATCACTTTTATAGTGTGTGGAAAATAATTTTAAAAATTTATTTTTGTATTTATGCCTCTAAGTTACCCATGTTGTTTAAATCATTGAAGATAGTTTAATGAATCTTAAAAATAACAGGAAAATGTATTTACGCTATTTTGCATTCATTTTCTTCTTTAATTTTAAATCTGAGTCTGTTATTTGATTAGTAGAACTATATCTATTTAACATTTGTATACGTCGATAAAGGTTTTATCGTGTCCAATATAAGATATTGTCATATATATGGAATACTGTCGAAAACTAATCGTAAAATCCTTTTTATGTTTCATTTTGTAAAAAGATTGATTTATTATCCTTTTTGTTTGATGTCAAGCCTTTATCGGCCCATTACAGACTGTCACTAAATACGTTATTGTTATTCGAGATTCAATTCGATAATTCTAATTAAAAAAAAATACAAAATTTCAGTATGAACAAAGGATCAATCATTACCAATCATTACTTATTTACTGACAATAAATTAGTGATGATTGGTAATCTAGTTGTTTATAACTTTTCACAATTTAAATTGAAAAATTTTCATGCAATTAGAAAGTTACTGTTTACACCCCAATTTCTAAAAATCGAGTTATCACTAGATCTTGATTTTTTACGAACCTAGGAATCTATTTCGACCATTTTCCGAGTAATGTGTGTGTGTGTGTGTGTGAAACGTCGTTTACGTCATTCGAAAGAAATCCACTCAACTTAAACTTCCTGAAACTTAGAACTAGTTTCTCCCGGTACATTTGGAGTAATCTCAAAAATAAAAATTGCTAAAAAAAATTTTTTTTAAATAACTTTTAGACTATTCTGTTGATCAATACCAAGATCTAATCAGCAGTTTTCCTCAAACAACCACAAACTGCCGTAAATTGCATTAAAATAGTTTGATTTGTCCAAAAAACATTTTTAGAGAAAATTTTTAAAAAGTATTTTTTCAATTTTTTATTAATTGTTCTACCGATAAATTATAAAATTTATTCAGTTGTTTTCTTTAAAAAAAAAGTTGATCGTTGCTAAATTGATCGCAATCGGTTCATTTGTTCAAGATGTATTTGTTGGAGAAATATCTTTCAAACGTTGTTTTAGAAAATATTTCTTAATATAAATTGATGAATTCTAAAATTTAAGTAGTAGTTCTCTTTAGAAAAGGTCATCGATTTTCACAAATTGCATCAAAATCGCATGGTTCATAAACGAAATTAAGTTAAAAGACATAGTTGACGAAAAATTAGAAAAAAGCTTTTCAAAAATCTTTGTTTTGTTTAAAAACTAAGTTGAATGCCATAAAGCAAATTAAAATCAAAGGGGCTATCCATAAATTATGTCAATAAATTATAAGGTTTTGTCTCTCTCCCCTTCTTATCACAGGTGGTCACACGTAAATGAAAACAGCAGTTTTACAATTTTTTGTTCAAAATACTTTAAATATAGGACAAAACAAAACATAAACTTTTTTTCGTTCCCGTATTTCAGATTTTACGCCATAAAGTTTTTGACCTGCTCCCTATCGCGCATTGTCACATTTCATTGACCGCTCCTCCCCCCAACGTTTGACGTAATTTATGAATGGCCCCTTATTCACCCATGAATTAAAAAAAACGAAAAATTATTTCTTACATTTCAAATAATGATTATATGCCCCTAAAATTTAGTTAGAATGACGGACCCTTCTGAAAATTTATTCGTTACTAAAAAACTATGAGGCTTTTGTAATTATAATAAAGATTAAGCCCGTTTTATAAATACACTGAATACACATAATAATAAACTTGTAATTGATTAATCACGATATGAGTAACTTATTATATTCGTTTATATAAACAATTCGTTTTAATAATAATTATTTTAAAATATGACAGTCCCTTGACAGCCTCACTCTCCTCCCATCAGTACACTTCTCCACCATCTATTCATTCCTCCTTCTATCAGATATTCTATCCCCACCCAAGAGGCTAGCCTTTCACTGATGACACATCTGAAATTACGAGTGTACATGGACGGTGGTGGCCGCCTGCTCTCTAGTGTATCGCTTGTTCGTTTCCCTCTCTATAATGCTAAGAAACAAATTGAGAATGCTCTGTTTGATTCAATCAAATGAAAAATTTTTCGAAAATTATTTTTGTATTTTTATTTCATAAATTTTGTGTAATAGGGTCCTTGAACTTGCATGAAGTTTAAAGATAAGTTTTGTTAATATGAGTGTTATGTTTACGATATTGATGTTTTTAAATTAAGATTGTGTGTGATTAGTATTTAATATTAATATAATTTTTATAAATTGTACATCATGTAGTAATAATGTCTATCGTTAATTACTTTTGCTTTATATTTTGCTTTATTTTTTTAATAAGCCAAAATGTTGACTTTCTCACTTTTCTTTGAATTTTCTTGGTTTAACTAGAAGCTATAATATCGAAAACAACATTTTTTTTTGGTTTTTTCTTTCAGATGGAAATTGCGACCTGCATCTTTCCCGCCGCACGACACATGCACGCTCAGGCGCCTTGGCGAAATCCTTGTACCAGGAATAATATGACATGTATTTTAATGAAAAAATTTGAGAGACTGTAGAAATATATAACAATAAAACATAAAGTTTCGTTTCAATCGAATATTTATTTCCTTCCCAAAAAAATCCTCGAAAAATCGATGTTTTGAAGCCTCTAAAGCAGGCTTCCCCTTAAACTACGGTAGGCATAACTTAAACGGTATAATTCAGTAAATCAATAAAATGAATACGGTTCGATTATCGCATTCTAATAATTTTAATTTACTGTTAAAGTATAATAAAAAAACTTACCAACAAACTTGCGGTTTATTATAGGTTGTTGTTAAGTCTTCTTCAGACATATTACATATCCAAATATTTGATAGAATTATTTACCAAGTATCAGATAACAAAGTCAACTACTGGGTAGCCCAAATGGCAATCTAAAGGCCATTTTTATCACTCTGTTGTAATTTCGTGTAGTAAAACTAAGTAAAATAATTTATAATACTGGGGAAAATGTAAATACTAATGTTTATACGTTAAGCCCACTCACGCATTTCTTTTTACATATAACTCCAAAATGTCATAAAAGTTTGGAGAACATTTTAAATGGGACAGCGGTTCTTTTTCAATCCAAATAATCGCCTCATTCAACCTTATGCACATGTCGATGATAACAAAGCCATTTTAAAATATTTTAAAACGTAAGGGTTAATCGCGTAAGGACATTAATATTTCATGTAATAATAAAATTGATAATGATGACAGTAACAATTAATTTTGTATCAACAGCGACTCAACAGCATAATAAAGGAAAATGAGAAATTGCGACTGGTAACAAAGATTTGTTAAGTTGCCAGATACCGATGTAAATATATTGGTATTAAGCGGATTTTCACGTCTAACATTGATTTTAGATTAAAAGTTGAATCTACACTAATTTATTTTTACCATGTTTTAGTTTTATATTTTATGCTATATATAAATTGTTATTAATATTATAAAAGGTCATTGTGGATGGTCTTACTACTATATTTTATGGCATGGATAATTGCTTATATTCACCCAATTACTTACCACAAATACGGTTGTAAAAAATAATTTCTTATCAATCAAACACGTACAAGACATTAGATTAATTTGGAGATATTAAATTGCATTCCAAGAAGCAATGCCTGTATTAAAAATCTTTTTGTTGTTAACTTTAAATCGGTGTAAAGTCTTCGATTAAAAGAAATAAAACTCATATGACTTTTATATGGAAAAGTAGTAATATTTTTTTAGTCGAAAAAAGATTGTTGTAGTTTAATATGTACCTACATATCTACTTCCGTATTATATTGTAGATGTAAAATAATAAATTTCAATGGTATCATAATCATGTATGCAGGAGCATGTGATATTAGATAAATGTTACATATTATGTGTAGATAAAAAAGAAATAGCACATATTTTTTTTTTAATATTATATGGAATTCTCGCTTCTGTATCTGGCTATATTAATTGCCATGTGCCGGCTTTGTGTTTTTTCTGTTTTTTATTTTTAGCAATATGTTCCTCTATTTAATGATATTGCTTTTGTGGTAATGTTTAAAATTTTAGTAGCCACATTAACAAACAAGAATACAATACGTTTTAAAGCAAAGAAAATTTTACCCATCAAAGATTTGTGTTTATCGTACTATCGAACACTAAACATGAAGGTTAGTGTTTACCATCTGCAACTCAAAAATTAGTTTTCTTTTTCTAGAGAATACAGACGTGATAAAGTTCGTTTAAACGTAAATATTAATAATAACGCTTGTGTTAGATTAAGAAAAGCTGTAAAACTATATGATTCTAATTTTAAATGTAGAAAGTAAAAATTTACAAATTCTAACCTTATTTTTTTCCAAAATTATTGTTTAATTCCGTGTTACCGACACTTAATGTAGCTTAAAGCTCAGAGGTCAATCAATGACATTCTTAGTACCTAATATTGCAGTCTGCCCTTCACTTTTAAGTTCACATATGATACTACCGTCGATACATGTTTTCAAGTGACCTTGCTCTGAATTCTGTGTAATACATAGCTTTCAATGTAATTAAGTATTATTTAAGTATAGCAATGAATATTTAGTTTTGTCTGAGTTGTTTTATTAATCTTTTATTACACTATTTGTGAAATGCATGTCTATTCTATAATTGATAGTATAAAATCATAGTATTAACAACAAAAACCATAAATTTTCGAAAAAGCTTGAGATAAACTTTTCATGTATTGTTATTTTGTTCTATTATTACGTGACTAGATTGTTTTAACATTCAATTTAGGATAAACTTTTATATCTTGCGATTTACACACATTTATGCTTAGCAGATTGGTCATTTGTGGAAAGCCATATTTTAATTAGTTTTTTATTGACCTATTCAATAAAAAAACTATTTTTGTATGTAAAAAAGAACTTTTATTTTTTCAATGTTGGAATTTTTCCTTTTGTGTCCAGATATAAAGGCGGTACCTTTTTGTACAAGGTAGTACTTTTATATAATTACTATTAATTATTCCAGGTTGGAACCCATGATGGTGTTTTTCACTGTGATGAGGTGCTAGCTTGCTACATGCTGAAACAACTTCCCGAATACAAAAATGCTGAAATTATTCGCACTAGAGAAACTGAGAAATTAAAAGAATGTGATATTGTTGTCGACGTTGGAGCAGAATTTGATCATGAAAACCGAAGATATGACCATCACCAGAGAGAATTCAAAGAAACGTTAAGTTCTCTCAGACCTGAACTAGGTGATAAGTATAAAATTAAGTGAGTGAACATTGATCAATTTCACTTTAAATTTGTTATATTTATGTTAGTATTGTTATGTACTGATGAAAGTAATGATCAAAATTGTACACTTGTATATGCTAGTAAGAAATAATGCAGCCAAGTTGTCATCTCTTCTAACCTTTTTTAAAAATTTAAATTTTCAGATTAAGTTCAGCTGGTTTAGTGTATGCTTATTATGGTGAAGAAGTTATTAAGCAATTGGTTCCTGCAAACTGTGAATTAAAAACTGAAAATCTTAAATTAATATACAGAAAAGTTTATGAAAATTTCATTGAAGAAATAGATGCCATAGACAATGGAGTGCCGATGACCGATGAAGAGCCTAAGTACAAAATTAGAACTCATATAAGTGCTCGAGTGGGTCGATTAAATCCAGAATGGAACTCTAAGCAAGAACAGAACATAGATGAAATTTTCCAGAAAGCTATGAAATTAGTGAGCGAAGAATTTTTATATACTTTACATTATTTCGTAAATATTTGGTTGCCAGCTAGAGATTTTGTTAGATCTGCTTTAGAGAGTCGTTTCGAAACACACAAATCTGGTGAAATAGTGGAGTTTAAAGAGATTCCCATGGAAAGAACATCTATTGATCTTGAAACTGAATTAGGTATGCAAAATGAGATCAAGTATGTCATATTCAATGACAAACCAAATTCATGGAGAGTACAAGCGGTACCTGTGAACCCTACTAGTTTTGTTACGAGGTTAGTTTCAATTTACATTAAATCTTTAAAATTCACAAAGGCTAGAAATATTTCAATATATATCTTTGTATAAATATTTTTTTTGTGCATGTGTGTTGTTGAACTCCTCTTAAAAAGCTGGATTTATTATGATGAAGTTTTTAATGTTTGGGTAGATCCTCGGATGATTCAGATTCACAATTGGACCCGATAGGTGGTGCTGCGGTTGGATTTTGAGATTCTTTTAAATTTTTGTTTTTGATAAAATTTAAAATGATCAACTGATCATTAAAATAAAAAAAAAATCATAATTATTTACCTTCTGAGAATAGTTCATTGATATGTTTGTATACCATAGGTATTTTCAATGTCAAATTCTGTGATACTTGGCATATGCCAATAAATAAAATAATATTTATTGTGATAGAATGGTAATTTAACTTTAATTGAAGTATTGTCCATCACTAGCAACTACTTTTTTTCCAATTTTCAGGCAGCATTCAGATTCCAAGTCCGAAGAACTTGTTATCTTTTCAAGCTATCCACGAATCAACCTAATTTTTGATATCTTCATATGATGTAAACCGCTGCTCTGACAGAGCATGTGCCGTTGACCAGAACAGATGATAGTCGAACGGTGCAATGTCTGGTGAATATGGCAGGTGGGGTAGTACTTCCCAATCAAGTATTTCCAAATAGTTTTTCACCGGGACCGCTACATGTGGATGAGCATTATCATGTAGAAGAATAATTTTGTCATGTCTGAAGTAGTATTGAGGGCGTTTTTCCTTCAGAGCTCAGCTCAATCTCATTAATTGTGTTTGGTATAGAGTTCCAGTGATTGTTTTGCTTGGATTAAGCAACTCGTAATACACCACACCCAGCTGATTCCACCAAATACGCAGCATGAGTTTTTTCCATGAATATTCGGTTTTACTGTGGATGTTGACGTATGGCCAGTTAGTCCCCATTATTGTCTTCTTTTTGGATTATCATAATGTATCTACTTTTCATCACCAGTGACGAGTCGATGTAAAAAACTTATTTTTTGTGCCTAGCTAGCAGCATTTCACTCATGCATAATCAACATTCAACATTGCTCAGCTCTAACTCGTATGGAACCCAATTACCTTGTTTATGAATAATTCCTAATGATTTAAAACTATACAGAGCTGCTTGCTGAGTGACTTCTAAAGTAAGTGCAAGTTCCTTTTGTGTTTGAGACGAATCTTCCTCCAATTCTGCATCCTCATAAATTTTTAGTCTTCCACTGCGATCTTCGTTTCCTCCGTCAAAATCATCATTTTTAAACTTTTGAAACCACTCATGACATGTTCTCTCGCTCAATGCAGCCTCATTATATGTTTCTACGAGTAATTGTTGTGCCTCAGCTGCAGATTTTTTTTAATTAAAAGTTTTCGTAAATGACTCTTATTTGGTATAAATTTAGACATTTTTGAATAAAAAAAATATGTATGCTAACATGATAGGGTTATGTTGTTCTTGAATGAGCAACCTAATTTTCAAGCCGGTTATCTATGAATTCTAACTTAAGCCTCGTGCCATGCCATCTCTCTCAAAATGGCAGAAAGTTTTTTGTACTTCTAATGTATTTCAATAAATATGAAATAGAATATATTTCACAATGATCGTCAAGAAATTACACTTATTTTTGAATCTTGTTTTGCTCGTGACGTAATTAAAAAAATGTCAAACTCAATGTCAAATGTCACTTAGTGTATAATTTATCAAAATAATGTTTGCTGAGCCTGCTAGTAGCAGGCAAGCCAATATCATTGGGCAGGATGTCTGTTGGATCACTGTGTACTGTAAAACTGTAACTGACTGAGAAATATTTCCTAATAGAGGTCTTATGACTGTGACAAAAGGCAAAAATGATTTTTGGAACTATTTGTTTGTGTATTTGTTCATACATCACATAAAAACTATTGCATAGATTTACAGTTTTGACTGGTGTATTACTGAAGGTCTAACTTAAAAAATAGGACATGTTTCATCTTGATATATGCGTAGAAAGTGAGATACATGCAAAATTCTCAAACTAGAATTTATGACTGAATATAGGATATTATTTTTAGAATTATATGTTTATATGATTTTAAATCACATCACACTCTTATTATTTACACCTTTAGATATTGATATGATAAGATATCATGGTAGACATAGCATGATTGGTTCATACAAAACATGTAGGAATTTGTTGTATATCTGTGCAGATGGAGCAGTTGTAAAACTAAAAAAATGTATATATATATTTATATTTATCATAATGAGCCTTTCATTTGTAATGATGCACTTGATCGGTATTTTTAATTTTCAAAGTAACATTTTGCATATGAATGCGATATTTCCATCATTAAACTACCTCACTCTGTTTTCTGTTGTTTTGTTACATTAATGTAACTTTAATAACAGCTCTAATGCAGATAGATGTAAGCACTGGCATTCTAATGCTGACATTGTATGTTTGTTACAAGATGTACAATAACAATTTTTCAAACATTTCAGATCTCCTCTCAAAAAAGAATGGTGGGGCGTCAGGGACGAGTTGCTCAGTGATGTGGCAGGCATATCTGATTGCATATTCTGTCATGCGACCGGCTTCATTGGTGGAAATCGAAATCGGGACGGCGCTATGGAAATGGCTGTATGCAGTTTAGGTGAAAAAGTATAATAATAGGTATTTTTTTGTGGAGAAAATGGGATTTTTGTAACGGAACTTTAGTAATATTGATTCTATTCTCTGTAATGTCATTAAAATTTTGAACATAAAATATTTTAATCGAAAATCCAATGAACCCTTAACTTCTTTATCAAAATTTTTCAAATATGAACAATGTATGTTTTATGCAACAATTTGGTTTTTCTTAACAGTTTTTTTTTTATTTACCACAATTTAGTAAACCAATTGCAAAAATTTCATTATTTTACTAACTTATGAGATTATAATTTTGATGAGTTTAAATTAACCATATGAATTATAAAACTTTATGATTTCATGTGTTGTGGTTAAAGTACCATTAAAACATAGAAAAGTAACAACATATAAAGGGTACAGGCAATAATAATACAAAACCAGTATTTATGTTTATAATGGCAACACTGTTTTGTGTATGTTTGTGTAATAAAAACCCTGCATACTTTTGCAGGGGTTTTGTAGGATAATGATCATACATCATATATTCGAGAACAGGTATACAACAACTATGCATGTTAATGGCAATTTCATTAATGTTTAATAGTTTTCTTCAAAACGAGGAAAATCATGAGTAAATATAATATTGAATTCCTCATTTTGTACTAAATATATATTTAAATAAGTTTAATATAAATTTGAATCCTGGTTTTGCACAGATGACTCTTTAGACTGATTTTTATTAAAGGTTATTATTAACTATAAGCATGCTAATAAAGTTATTTCATTGTTTAAGAATATCCTAAGATAAAAAATATTAAAATTTATTAATTTCAAATTACAAATGGTTAGAGACTTAATATTTCTTTGTAAACGTTCATAAATAAACGAATGTGGACTACTATATGTGTTACGGACAGCCGTGCACTGAATGTTAAAATATTTTTGTCTTACGGGCTTAGGTTAAGTATTATTTGTAATTTACTATACATGTGTGTGATTTATTAAAGGATTTTGTTTGTTTTATTTTATTACCGGGTAGGGATTAGTTATAAGAAATTTTATTTTATCTATTTTCGTGTATTTAGTTTGTATATCAGTATATTTTAAAACTCGATTGAAATGTAATGTGCGTGTGAGTTGCATACGGAATTGTGCTTTGGTGGGGAGGATCAATAATAGGCCTAGAGCCGCGGCGGTCGTTACGGCACGGCCGCAAAGTGATTGCGCCCGTGCGCGGAACACTTCCGGCGAGTTGACTCCCGGCAGCGGCCCGCGGCACGCCTTGGCGTGGCGCGGCGGGACCGGACGCCAGCTCACAAGGATATCCACGTCTCCCGCGAGTGCGAACAACCTCCGGCAACTATGCCGTCGAGGTCGCGCTCGATGCCCGAAACGGGCCATCCTGCGTGCGTGTGTGCTGCCGAACACGCGCGCTGTGCGCCGCGCTACGCTGCGCCCCGGACCGGCCTGCATATTTTGTGACTACCCTCAATTTATTGAGATCCCGGAGATACACCCCACCGCACCAAAGCTGCTGTCGCCGCATTTTAATTCATTAAAATGCAGGCGGCTCGGCACCGCGGCCAATAAGGACATGTACAGTACTGGTACGGCCACCCCCAGCGCTCACGGAGGCCTCACGAAGTGTCCGACGCCGCGCGCCTACCATGCTGCAGACGGCGGTGCGCTTGCCCGGACGTCGTGAGATCAATTACTTCAATTGCGAACCGACGCTTCGGGGGGCCCCTCGCCGATCGGAAAAACCACCCTGACGAGGGCCAGAAGAAGAGGGCAGCGGCTCGCCGACGCGTACTGCTTCGGCTGCGGCACGTGGATGCGTGGATAGCCTGATCAGAGGTCGGCGGCGCGCTCGGTTAGATCTACGCCTAGCGGGTCACCGATGCGTGCCGCCTTGATCCGGTCGGCGTCCACCAGCGGTCGGCTGCGTGTGCAGCAGAGCTGCGCCTCCCTCCCACCCTCGTCGAGCACCAACCGATCAGTCGGATGCCCCTCCACCTGCCGGCTGCGCATGCGCGATGACCGCGCGCCCGCGGGCGTGCGGCGGCACCGGCATGATTCCAGAACAATGGTTCTAACCATTGCCACCTGATCCGTCGGGGTCCTATCCCCGACGAGAAGACGCCCGGGCATGAGGCAACGCCTCCGTCCCGTACCTACACCCACAGACAAGGGTGTGGAAGCCCCACGAACAAACACTTCCCGGCGCTAGTGGCGCCAACGCATACGAAATGCAAAAGTGTATGACCCTAATTAAAATGTATGCAACTCACATGTGCAACGGATACACCATCTATAAAATACAACTAGAGTGGTGCATCCGACACAGTTGCATTCCAACCGTCACCTATGAAGCTTAGCTGAAATAAAGAAGTTGTTACGCTTGAGAAAAGAACGCTGTCCATAATTTGCCCACCACACCGCAAGAAATCCGTTCTCTGAAGCTCGTGAAGAAAAGCAGTCTGAAGTGCGGGCGTACGCGGCGATAACATAAATCGCCGTTACACTGTTTTTGTCTGTACCCTTTTTATGTAGAATACAAAGAGTGAGCAGTGTCATTACGAGTGTTTGGTAGCATATCAACAAGCATAATGTTTAAAAGTCATTAAAACCAACAAAATGTGTCCAAACTCGAAGGGTTACCAGTAACTGTTGAAAAGTTCCACTATTCCCGTCCTGACTCCATCATTACCAAGTGGAAATTATCATAGTTATATTTTCACGGCTAGTTTGGAAACAATCGGTTTAGAGGAAGTAGTAGAAAAAGCTATTGCAAGAAAAAAGATAGTAACAAACTAATACGTGGGGTCAACCTAAATAAAACTGTTTACAAAAATGGAATTTGTTACTTGCACAAGTACTTACACATATATTAAAAATAAAGATAACTGAAGAATGTGAAAATAGTAATTTCGCCAGTATCTGGCACTCAAGTGTAGTTAGTGGGTGATGATGAGCTTGATCGCGAATTTTAAGCATATATTCGTTCAACCTTCACCCAGTCGCAATGACCGAAAGGGACAGGGATCGAAATTACAGGAGGTAAGTGTAGGTTCTAGTCTGGATTAAGAGTAATGCAAGTGTAGAGCAAGCCAGTATGCATGCAACCTTTAGCCAGAAACGAGTCGAGATAAGTAATAAATACTGTAGTCTGTCAGTAAATACAGTGAGAAAGGGTAAGTTTCTTCTCTCTTTGTTTTTTTCGTTTGGTGTAGAATTGCTTTCTGGAAGTTGGTATAGTTCATCCGTAACCTTTTAGTTTCTACTTTGCTCCATGCTAATGCGGCCTATTCTTTTTGGTTCCTCTTGTAATAACTCGTATGCAGTCTGAGAAATCTTCCTTTCCTAATTTGTTTTTTTTTTAATTTTTCATTCTTTATTTTCTATGCTTGACATAAGAGTTTCAGTGTTCATTTATGAATTTGTAGAATTCGCCCAGCCTTCTTAATTTCTAATTTGATCTGTATTAATGTGGTCTGTTGTCCTTGGTTCCAGTGTTGTCATAGCTAGTGTCTTGGCTGAGCGAGTCTTAAGGCTATGACTTGCTTTCTGTTATAGATATTAAATCAGAGTTGAGTGGATGATGTTGAGTTCTTCAAGCGAACTTCTTTCTTTTTTCGAAAATAGATATTTTTTAGTCAATCTTTCATTGTTTTTAAGGTTCTGAGCTAAAGTGGCAAAAACGGAATCCTTATAGGTTCGTCATGTTCGCTCGTCTGTCCGTTTGTATGTCATAGACATTTTTACTTAAAACTACAAGATGTATATTGACGAAATTCGGAGTATAGGTGCAGCGCCGGCCTAGGGGTAGAGCGAGTGGAGCGGTTGCTCTAGGCGCCATGTAACTAGGGGCGCTAAAAACCAAGTGCAAAGACAATTTTAAGCATAAAATTAAATTTTGATGCTTATCATGATTATGAAGCTGAATTAGAATTTCTGGAAAATTAGAGCACTGACTTGAGGGCGCTGAACAATCTCGCTCCATCCCGATTAAAGCTGGGGCCGGCGCTGTATAGGTGCCTTGTATGAGATGCTACTTAGTTTCGTACTTAAACATCAAAAATAAATATTTCTAGGGGGGCATTTCTTACATGTAACAGAAGCTGAAATTTTTTTTTCAACAAACCAACATGTGAAGCATATTTCTAGTTCTTTTAAAACACTGAGGTTCCTAAGCAAGTTTTATGACTAATTGAATATTTTTTTAAATAATCACTTCGAAAGTAGCAGAAATTGCGTCCAGCCCCGATATTTTCTAAATCATATATCCAAAAATATGAAAAAATAAAATATAAAACTTAATAAATGCTTTGAACGAAAATTGTTATAAACATAATCGGATATACCGTTTTTGAGTTATTACCGTTAAAGTGCGATTCTCAACAAAAGACGTAAGTACTATGAACATACGCTTTTTGCTGGTGCACCTTAGTTTAGTGCTTATGCCTATTATGTGTGGAGAACATGGAAAAAGTTTAACAACGTAGTTTTCTTATGTGTTCCTTTATTGTAGTGACAGCTTCGAAACCCCACAGTGAACATTGTCCGTCATACTCTTAGCCGATTTTGTTTATTCGCTTCATGCAGAGCATAGAACTTCATAAAATTCATCAGCACCATTTTTGATTTCTGCTTTGCTCTCTGTTAATATCGCCCGTTCTTGGTTAATGTAGCAATAACTCCTGTCTTGTCTATGCGAGTCTCACATTTGAAAGGAGGGAGTCCAATTTTTCGGTCAATTATGCGAAATCTTATAGTGGAGTTAAGGAGATGGTGTCCAGCTCTTCTAAAAATAAATCATCCTTTCTTCCATTAATTTTTCACTCTTCTTTTTCCTCGCCTGGTGCAGATTTTCAGTATCCATTCCGAAAAATGGTAAACTTCATCCACAGCCTTTTTATTCTCTACTTTGCTCTGTGCTAATCTGGTCCATTCTTTTTGTTCCTGCTGTATAAGTGCGTGTCTTGTGTGGATGAATCCCTCAAGTGAAATCAGCTTTCTACTGTAGTACATCTTAAAGCGCAGTTAAATAGATAGTTACGAGCTCTTCTAAAAGGAGATCCTGTTCACTTCGTTTTTTTTCTATCGACCTTTTATTCTTCATTTTTTTCGTTTCTTGTGCTTAATAAGTAATAGTTCGTGTATTTCTTTTTATAAATACATATTATATAAAAATACCCTGTGGAATCGATCATGGATCTTTTCGCAAATCTTCGTTTTGAAAATATTTGCCAAAGAAACCATAGTCATTGAAGTAGCTATTTCCAAGGCAAAATAGTTTAGAACGTGTTCTAAATTCATGATCTTCCAACCTTGCGAAAGCTAACGGATGTTCATCACGCTGTGTCCCTTCAGCTAAGGCGCTGAAGCGCAGCCGCGTGCAGTCGTTGTACATGCACGGTTAGGTATTTTGTTTATACGCTGTTTTTTAGATTGCAGTTACAGTATAAGTGTTTCTTTTACGATATTGACGTTTTTGGAACTAAGATTGTGTGTGATTAATAATGAAGTGTTTAATAACAATGTCTTTCACTGCTATCGAATACGCAAATATGATTTATTGTTGGGGAGTTTGCAGAGGTGACATTGCTGTGGCTCTAAGACTTTATAGCGAAACCTATCCTGACAACAACCTGCAAATCTGCAAGTAATATTGCGTGCTGTGTATCGTTTACGCATGATGGTAAACTGATAATGTTTGTTTAGAGGTGAGTGAAACACGTGGAAAATCAAATAGCAATTTAATAATACTATCGGCGACCTTTACATCACTGAAACTGTTATCGGTTTACTTAAATTTCCACAAAAACAGATCGAAAAAATCAACAGACTTGCCCTTACAAAATTCATGAAGGCAACATTTTGGAAGAGCAGATCTCCGAAAAATTCCATCATGATACAATACTTTAATGGTGCCAGTAAATAATTACTGGATATACAATAAAAAGGAGACGAATGATTAAAATCCTGTGTTAAAAATAACTAAATTCACTTTTACTCATGAGAAGCTATAATATATCCTAAATTTTATTTTGATACTACCATTTACCCTGGCTTTATTCTAATCGGAATCGTGACCGGTAGTAAAATTTAAATTGTAAGCGAGACGTGGAGCAGAATTAACACTCGAGACCAGGAAGGATCGGGACCAAGATCCAAATCGAATGTGGTACTAGAAATAGTAGATGAGTACTTCCTTCTACCCACTTCCTTCAGACAATGTCGGCAAGATACTGAGTCGTTTACCACGCATGGCTGTTCGCGTCCCCTGTATTGAACTCCCTGATGAGATGTTACTTCGCATAATCGTATCAAAAATAATTCGGTGAAAAGCCTTTTTCAGCTCTCTACGGACACAGTGGGCGGAAGTTGAAAAATATGTAAACCACACCCAGTTTTTTATGGGGGCGTCACCTCCAGGTGACACGGCATTAGTTAAGACTGAAGAACACACGCGATTTTTCTACTTTTAGTTAGGAATAAAGCCTCAGGTTTATAATAATATTTATTACGTATATATAAAATATAACAATTATTTATTGTGAAAGCTGTACTAACACTTTAAATGCAAGCCGATATTGCATTTGGCTTACATTTTCTAGTGCGTTGGTGACAATATCTTTGTTGAGAGCACTGAACTTCCGAGTGATCGTCCGCACTTCCTGAGGTCCTCACCGGGCAGGTACTCTTATCTGCACAGGAACGCCACAAGCAGAATTACGGGACGTAGGTTTTCCATATTTTTGTAGGTAAAAAGAGTTACCTTTCGCTGGAAATCGCAATAGGTCTATTTGTTTTCTGACTGTCTTTTGATCAGCAATTCGAAACATTCGACGGCACTCATCACCTCTTGAGAGTTAGTAAAAACTTCTTCATCACGTTCTCCTTTACTACAACTAGTAAAAGGAGTATTTGTGACATTTCCATACCATTTTTTATGGTATCTCCTTTTTTTTTTCTTCGGTGGTGGCACGTCGATTTCTCGTTCTTCCAGGTCATTTTCTCCAGAAATGAAGGTCTCTTTTGTAGCTCTACTTGAGATCGAAGCATACGACTGGGAAGATGAAGAATAGTAGCTTCGTTTTCATTCCCACTTTCTTCGTTAGTCACCATTACTAAGAATGAATTCAGAGCAGTAGAATTATTATACATTGGAATCTCAATAACTCAAACCTCGTTTAGTCGAAATCCTTAGTAAGTCAAAAAAAATTGCCATTTCCTTCCGATGAACCCCTAAATACGCGGTATCTCGAATTATTTAGACTTTGAACTCGAACAAAATGTTATTTCCCTACGAAGTATTGATAATACATATTTATACTCTATAACTCGAATTTCAAAAAGGAGACTCCGTAAGTCGTAGTTGGTAAAATATAATGACATCATACTTAGAATTCCCCGAAATAATAGCAATAAATTCCAAAATGAATGTTCGGGTTTTCGGGGATTCTAATCTATTGTTTTTGCCTACGTGTACAAAACTTTCTAAGTAACACAGCTGTGAACGTTATGTTTGTTCCGTTATGTTTGATTTTTTTTAGTGTACAGTTTATTTCATTAATATGTAATTTGATTTAATATGCAAAAAATATACATATATAAAACGTAAGTCGAAATTTCAGCAGTTAAGTGATATGTATCTCGAAGTTCGTGTTAAGTCGAAAACTCGTTAACTCGAATTTTTTTGCATTTCCCTTGATATTCGAGTTATTGAGATTCCGCTGTATTGCCCAGTGTCACCCTCGGGTGACACGGTATGTTTCCAACGTTGTAACAATGGTGTTATAAGTTATTATCATTGTAATATACATTTGCATTATAGCTTATATATTCATTTACATTTCGCAAAACAACGAATGAATTTGTCAAATGACATAATGGTTAGTGTTAGCAGACAAAATAATGAATAGTGTTACTAATTGATTTTGCTACAGCAATGGTAGGATTTAAATAAAGTTCCAACGTGGTAGAAAAAAATATTTCACTTTCTCGTCACCTACAAGTGACACTGGGAATTCAAGAGTTAAAGACTTATTCTGGTTTTGGAGTAATCTATAAATATATAAAAGTCTTATGTCATGCAGGTGGTACAAAATAGAAATCAATAGGAAAAGTTAAAAATTACTGCCTTGTTAAACACAAAATGTAAATGTGGAACTGTTTTTAGGAAAACTGAAGCGTCAAACTGTTGCTGACGATCTGAAGGCTTCCGTAATAGCCAGGAATCGGGCAATTGCACAGTATTACGATAATAAAAGGAAACGAGAAGAAGTGATAGCTGCCCTCAAAAAGAAGAAGTTAGCGTTAGAAATACTACAACTAAAGACAAATATGTGCCTAGATGAATCCGAAGACAAAGTAAATGTAAATAAAGAACTAGTTTAAAAAGATTTGTGTATCTTTTAATTGTTTTTTTGCCGTCATGAAAGTTGTCCTACAGGAACTAATTACATAAAATAATTATTAATTAATGTTTGACGTTCCTGGATCTGATGTATGGCATGATTTTCTGGGATATCCTCATACAATATATTACATATTATGACTTGGGATTTCTATTTCGGGCTCCAAGTCCTCCAAACCCATTTTTCGGCATATATCGTGCAACACTGATGTGGCAATGACAACAGCCTGGGTTGTTGCAAAACAAAGCCTAATTTTTAATGAAAGAACTGGGAATCGTCTTTTCCAGACTCCAAAACATCTGTAAAAGAAATTTATTTGTTTAATATTATCTACCTGTTTCAATACAAATAAGACTGAGTTTTGATGATTTACCTTTCTATAATATTTCTAGTTTTCATGTGAGCTCTGTTGTAGTTTATTTCATTCTGAGATACTGGAGTGAGTAAAGGGGTAAGAAGGTAGGGTTTGCAACTATCACCGATCAACCATCTATTGCCATAAACCCCATTTTCACACTGAGCTGAAAACAAAAGGTTAAAACCATTGTTAATGTATGTAAGACAGCGATGATACCAATGCATAAAACTACAATCATAATCATAAAACTGTAAGGGTATAGGGTTGCAGGGCTGTAGGGTTTCATTATGCATATTTTAAGTTGATGTTTGGAATAATATAACTTACTTCGTACCTAACTCAGAATTATTGAAAATGGTAGCATCATGAGTTGATCCAGGCCAACGTGCCACAACATTTAAAAATACAAATTTGCGTCACATACACCTTGCACGTTCATAGAAAAAACTGACTTTCTATTTCGAAATTCTTCTCCAATATTTGAATCTGTTCAGAAGACGTGTTTGTTAGTAACGATAGGCAGTTTGAGCTCTTTAAAGCAAATTTTAATAAATGAATGGTAGGTAGATGCTTACTTGGTGATTGCATCAGAATATGTGTGCCATCACTTGCACCTAATACACGAGGAAATCTCGCAATATTATAGAAGTCCTCTGTAGTATTTCTATGGACGTATATATATTTTGGGTACAATCTAGCAATAGCCTTTGATACATCTCTCACTATACGTGAGGCAGCTGATTTTGAGACTCCTATGTAGTCACCTACTGCCACCAATTGATGTAGAGACGATATTCCGTAGTTTCTGAAAATAAAAATAGAGTTGAACATACTTCTGATTCTTTAGTATATCCTCCAAAAAGTAACTTGTACAATGTAAAAGAATAATAACATGAAAACAAATAGGTACGGCAATAACTTATCTTACTTTGTTGAGGTTACTTTTAAAAATGGATATATTTCTTTAAGTAAATTATCCACTTCACTTTTATTTAATCGAAATCTGTATTCAAACTCATAATCATTGTATTTATGTAAGTAATTAATGTGTTCTGCATACGATCTGGACGTAACATTTTCCTCAGACTCCCAATCACTCAATTACTCCAAAGAAGCAATATCGTCGCTGGAACTTGAGTCCGACATTTTTTTCTACTAATTGACTTTTATTTTATAAAAATCAAACTGAAAACTATTTTTACTTCTGCTTCACTTAGTTTTGGGGTAAAATATCTCACAAAAATCACGGATTAAGCTTTAGATTACTAAAGATAGCCAACTTAACTGACACTGAGAGATAATATTCATATAGAGACGCGCTAACTGTCAATTCCATACAAATCGCTATCTTTAGTAAGCTATCCTCGCAGTCCCAACGGTAGATCGCAACTCAGGATAGGATTGCCTATCAACGATAGACTTATTGGGACAGAAATATTACAGATAGATAGCTTTTCTATCTCTAGTATGGCAAAACCAGAGATAGATTGAATATTGAGAACGACCGTAAGTGTTCGATTTCTAACAGCGGCGTTTACAACGTTTTCACGAGGAGATCGTTCGTTCAGTGCGGTTCATAGAACGATTTTACCATTCTTTCTCACTCCACCTATATGTGGTACGTCCGGAGGTTACATTTCCAAGTGATTTTTGTAACTTACCTTACTTCTTCAGTGGCGTCCCTCAGTTCAGCATCGGTTTTGGTGAAATTTGTTACATTGTCTGAAAATATCACCGTTGGACTGCTCGCCGTGCCATTTAATGGCGTGATATTAGAGTATAGGCGTTGGGGCGTGTCTCGATATCGGCGGCCGCGCGGACATTGTTTGAACACGGCAAATCTGTCTTTTAGCATGTAGGCCTTTTTTGGCACCACCTTTTGGCTATACCGCGGCAGGTGATCCGTCATCGACCAGTTTATGCTCGGTAACCATGGATGTATCACGTTGTACAAATGCAACTGCCGCTTTCATAATTATTTAGGACATTATTCACAAGAAACCAAAACGAAAAGTTCGTTCGTGGATGAAGACATTGTTTATGAATAGAAGGCAACATGGTGTGTGACTTATGGAAGACATGAAATACGAAGTTAATGATACAATAAAAAAATCATAAAAATGACATCAGAAGATTTCCAATATTTAAAATTAATTTAGCCTAGTATAAAAAATGTACACTTATTTTCGAAGCCATCTCATTAAACGACAGACAATATTACTTGAAATTTTTAGTAACTGGGGACAAGTAGTAGTGAAGATATTGCATACTAGTTGTCTGCAATATCTTTTCAAAATTTTACTCAGAAATCTTTTGGTTTGGCCTCTCGCATAGAATAGTAGTAGAATGTGCGTTTGGCATATTAACACAAAACTTTAGAATATTCTTGAGGCCCTCTGAAACCGATTTAAATAATATTATTAAAATTTTAAAGGCTGCAGGTGCTTGCATAACTTGTTGCAGAATAAAGAAGGGGCACATACATTCGAAAACAAACAGTTTTCGGAAACTACAAAAGTATTCATACCCGTGCATCCGAATAGACATAGGGCAGACTTGGCTTCGTCTAATGTAAGAACACACAAAAAATGTAAACAATGAAATTCTTACCATCTGTTCCGTCTTTTCTTGAATTTTTCTCCATACTACCTCTTTTTGAACGCATTTTTATAATCCATTATATAATTCGGGGTAATTTCTGATTAAATTCAAAATATTCTCGGTATCCATAATGCGAAAATCTGTCCGTCCGAGCAGAACAGGAGATGACACGTTGCGATGCAAAACGCCACTAGCAAATCGTCTGCGTCGATGTAGGGGAGGGCCGGGTTCTAAGTGCCGGTTTTCAAATACCGTGTAATAAAAACGTCGAGAAAAGTTCTGGGCTCCAAAACTTCAAAAATTGTTCTAGTTACATATTATGGAACCGTATTTCTTAAATTATCTACAAATTTCGGATCAGGATATTTTTTGTGTGGAAAGTGGGCAAGGAACAACCGATCCCATCATGGGACTGGTTGTTCCAACGTTGAGGTAAGTTGTTCCGATAACAATTGTAGTCATTTATAGTACGTATTAATCAAACACAAACACTTGAATCAAATATTCCTGTAATATTTATTAAAAAACAAGGCTTACAGGTTTTACGTAAATTTACTATTTTTGACAAATAAATCAACAAAATCAACTTTTATAAACTTACATTTTTATAATGTAGATTGAGATCAATCAACTATCATTAGCTCAAATAAGTAATTAGGAAGATTTATCACCAGAATTGCAATTTAGAGGAATATAAAAATCAACATTGAGTCCAAACATTTTAAATGTGCCCAGTTCTTACATAAGATGCACTCAATCTATTGCTCTCGTGATTGTGAATTAGAGTAGGAATCGCTGCACATTAAACAATATCATTCAAGGCCGTCAGGTGCACTGTCACTTTCCGGATGATTTTTCCTTTCCGATTCCCTGTCTTTTCGACTTTATTTTCCTTTGTATGACTTTTGCTTTTCTTACCTTTTTTTCAGCTAAAACGTTCTTTTTTACTTAAATTAATTACCTGCCTTGTCAACGAGGTGAATTTTATGATCCGCGGCACGATCAGCCCCTAGCCAGCGGAACTTAGAGCCCCAAATTCTGTTTTCAAGGTTGTCTTATATTCTCATAAAATAGATTACACTACGTCTGTAATAATATTAAAAACCAAAACAATCTATATATTTTTTCCAACAAATTAATCCAAGTTGCACATCGATAGCTATAAAATTCTTCAAAACAGACCAAAAATTTACAACACCAAAATATTTACTTACGCGACATGACTTTACCTTCAATCGACAACCGTCGGCCTACCGTCAAGGCGTCACTAAAGTGGCTGCCAAACGAAGACTAAGCTGGAAACATATCGCACGCGACTGACGGACGCGGCTGACAGTCGCGACAGATACTCGTAAGTGCATGCACATTAGGACGTGACTTACGCGCGCGTTCCAACGCCTTTCCACATAGAACTGTAGACGAAAAACATGTCGAGTAGTGAAAGTGAGGATGATTTTCTCGAATTAGCGGCGGCTGCTTCATGTTGTCCACCCAGAAGGAAAATAAAAAGAAGCGTGGGTTCATGACACAAATAAAGATAGAACCGAGTGTGGTGAATTCCACACCTTGTATCTTCATTTATTAAATGATGAACGTCGGTATAAACTTTATTTGAGAATGAATGAGGATCAATTTAATTTTTGCTAAATCTAATCAAAAATGATATTGAAAAAGAATTAACACAGTTTCGTACTCCTATATCAGCAAAAGAGCGTTTAGTGGTTGCTTTGAGGTAAGTAAATAAAACAGAAGAATTATTAAGATATTATTTAATAAGCTTCAAATTATTTAACCATTGAATTTGAATGAAAAAAACGTTCAATATTATTATTTCTTCTTTTTTAAAATTAAACATTTTTTAAGAACAATATGTGCAGGGTTTTTAGGATGTTTGTGAATTTGTGGAGTGAAAAGTCGAATGTTCGGAAATCGGAGAAGAAGCTGTATGGAATGCGATCTGTGATGAAGGTGAAAACTGAGGTATGAATTGAGGAGAGGAAACTTGCTGAGTGACAGGAGGTGCGTTATGGGGTGAGGTTGACAATTGAGGTTCGAACTGTAGGGAATAAGCTTGCTTAGTGACTGGAGGAGAAGGTGAGTATACCATCTGAGGTGAGGGTGACGACTGCGGTGGGAACTGTGGGGAAGAGACTTGCCGAGTGACATGAGGAGCAGGTGAACATACCATCTGAGGTGAGAGTGACGACTGCGGTGCGAACTGTGGGGAAGAGACTTGCTGAGTGACAGTAGGAGTAGGTGAGTATGCGATCTGAGGTGGGGTGACGACTGCGGTGTGAACTGTGGAGAAGAGCACTTGCTGAGTGAAACGAGGAGCAGGTGAGTATACCATCTGAGGTGAGGGTGACGACTGCGGTGCGAACTGTGGGGAAGAAACTTGCTGAGTGACGAGTAGAGACAGATGAGCATACATCTGAGGTGGTGACGACTGCGGTGCGAACTGTGGGGAAGAGACTTGCTGAGTGACAGTAGGAGTAGGTGAGTATGCGATCTGAGGTGAGGGTGACGACTGCGGTGTGAACTGTGGGGAAGAAACTTGCTGAGTGACATGAGCAGTAGGTAAGTTTGCGATTTGGGATGAGAGTGACGACGGAGCTGCAGACTGTGAGGAATCTTGGGGAGTGAAAGGAAAAGCAAGTGAGTGGTAAGAAGTCTGGGGTGAAGGTGACAAATGAGGCGTGAATCGAGGCGAGGTGTTTGGAGGAGAAAGAGAGTAGTGAGTGTCAAAATTGGGTGAATGAGGAGAAAATGTATGGCGGTTGAAGGGTGAAGATGTTGAACTATTAGTTGAAAATGTTGAAATAGAAGCTCCGTCACTTTCCAAACACATTTTTATTTCTATCTCGTGGACCATTTTCATAATATTAAATTTCAATTTAACCTGCTCAACTTTTGGAAACTACAGTCTCAGCAATACTATTAAAAAATAGGTCTATATCACTTTTTCTGATCTCCTCTGAGATCTTGCTTTCATTAACTTTATCATGTCTTCATGATAATTATTTATATACCGTTTTTTTTTTGCTGGGTGCCATTTTCATTTATGGATTCTTCACTTATCTCTGCACCAGACGATTCATTAGTCTCATGCGAGAATTCTCCAACTGATGCTGCAATGGTGTTTCTATTCGCCATAAATGGCAGCAAAAAGGCCATCTCATCTTCGAATTTCCATTTTTTGAAATTTTTTACCCTTGGCCGGTCACTGTCTTCCTTCTAGACATAGCATGGATAAATGAGTTGCGAAGGAGATTCCATTTGTTTTTGCATTCCGTAGCTGCAATAAAATAAACATTCGAATGAGATTGGTTGACTTATTAATTAGGTTCCTTTATTTTTTCAGGTTTTTTGCAACCGGAGAATCATTTCGATCACTAGGATTTAGATACAGAATGGGGTTCAGCACAGTAAGAAGTATTGTTCAAGATGTCAGTATTGCTGTTTGGAAAAATTTGAAAGATATATTTATGCCAAAACCTACTAAAGAAAAGTGGAAGCAAATTGCTAAAGCATATAAAGATAAATGGCAGTTCCCTAATTGTATAGGCAGTTTAGATGGCAAACACGTTATGTTGTTTTGCCCAAAAAATAGAGAGTCATCATTCTACAATTATAAAAACAGACATTCCGTGGTTCTTTTAGCACTGGTCGACGCCAATTACAAGTTTATTTATGTTGATGTTGGTGCATTTCGACGTAATAGTGATGGGGGTGTATTTGCTCGATCAACACTAGGAATTTCTTTGGCGACGAACACTGCAGACGTTCCAGAAGATATTCCTCTGGAAAATTGTGGGGAACCCATGCCGTATGTTATTGTTGGAGACCAAGCATTTCCGTTAAAACGACATTTAATGAGACCATATAGTAAAGAAACTGCCTCTATCGACATAAAGAAAAAAAAACTTTAATTATAGTTTATCTCGTGCTAGAAGGACTGTGGAAAACGCATTTGGCATTTTAGCAGCAAGATGGCGGATATTTCATACTGATATTGAAGTTCAACCCGAATTTGTCGATAAAATTATTTTAGCTTGCTGTTGTTTGCACAAGATGCTACGTAGCGACGAAGACGAAAATTTTTTTATGCAAGAAGAACAACATCTATTATATTGTTCTTCTTGCATAAAAAAAATGGTACACCAGAAAACTTTATATCATTGGAAGGTACTCGTCAAAATTCTACCCAAGAAGCATTTGCTGTGCGTGACAAATTTAGTGACTATTTTATT
Organism: Eumeta japonica; assembly: GCA_005406025.1. NCBI lineage: Eukaryota > Metazoa > Arthropoda > Insecta > Lepidoptera > Psychidae > Eumeta > Eumeta japonica. The sequence continues at coordinate 74,171 of BGZK01002086.1, forward strand.
TCTGAAAATGGGCTTGTCCCTTGGCTAAATGTAGATAGAAATTAAATTGTATTACTTAAATAAGCAATAAACCTGTATTATTTATTTGAAAAATATCTACCTCGACTTCGTTCGCGTAGTTTGGAAGCGAAACTTCAATTGGTGAGAGTCTCTCAATCTTAATTAATCAGTCCACAATCTTTGGGGTAATACTAGTAGTAAGGTCAAATATGTGTTATTTAAAGTAAAAACATGATTGAAATAGATTCAGGCGGTTAGACGGTTTCTTAATTTAACATGTACGATTTGAGGGTGGGGGTCAAGTCGCCTGTGACTCCCCACCTAGGACCGCGCCTGATTGGTAATAAATTTGTTCGGCTATCTCGTGAGAACACGGTTATTTTCAGGATAAAAATAGCCTGTGTGTTATTCTAATGTGTATTCTATCTTATACGACGTTTCATTAAAATCTGTGTTCAGCAGTTTTGCGTGATTAGGTCACAACATTCAAACTAACACAAAACTGTGACATTTAAATGTTAGGAGGATAGTACAAAGTACATAGTACATACAAAATTACAAAATACATAGGATTTAGTATTTATCTATAGAGTACTTCCTTTTCAGTTTTGCCAGAAATAAATAAATACTCACCCGTTATATTTAGTTCGGCAGCTATTTGCTCCCAGGCTTCTTGTTTTTTTGATGCATTTTTGTAATTTTTCAATTTGGAGTTAAACAGCAACTCCCTGCTGCGAACACACTTTATTATTCGTTCGTCCATTTTCGTATACATAGGTACGCACGTGCGAGCTCAAGCTAATTCCGCGTCCTTCTGACGCACTGACGTGTCCCGCAACCCGTGCATACCGTCCGCGGACGTTTTCGGCTGAAAAACATCCGGCGCGCCAGATTTCTGTCGGACATCCGAATGCTCAAAATCATCCCAAGGTTACATTCGCTACTTATGTCCGATAGTTTACACAGCTTAGTGTACATTCATTAACTAAATACCTATAAGTCGTGGCTGTCAGCCGCGACCGTCGCGTCCGATAATGTGTTTCCAACTTAATATGATGTTTTGCGACACACTTCACACTTATTGCTATCTCTTTTTTTTGCGAAGCGAAGCATCGAAACAACACAAATCCGCGGCACTTTGATCCCCGGCTTCACCTAATAGCCGCTATTAAATAGCGATTTCTCAGCTACGTGCAAAACAGTAGCGATAAGGATGCTAGTATATAAATCTCACTATATTTTGAGCGAAACAGCATATGCGAAATGCTGTGATATAACTGACAGTTTTTTCGCAGTTTCATTGTCGTTTATGAAGGCGTAGGTGTACTAACGCCCTGAATCCCGGAATCAAGGTTGCCTTTGGTGATTATGTGATATAATTGAAGAAAATGATTTTGAAAATATTTTGCTCTTGATGCACATTTTTTAGTACATATGCATTCTCTTTTAGTAATTGATTGATAGCTTTCCATTGATGAATATTTTCAAGTGAATGTGTTTAGCCTTTTTCAATGATACATTTCAATGTTCTCTTTACAGGCGGTGTGCCAGTTGTTTCTTTAACAATATGTAAACATGTCTCAACACTATCATACAACGCAATAATAGTATTGCGACATGTTTACATATTTTCCTAAACACATCATAGGAGACTTTTACTATTACGTCATTTGTACCAATAATGATTCGAACAAAATATCTCATTTATTTTTATGTATTCACTATATATTTAGACTTTAAAAGTGATGTTAGTGGACATTTTCCACTAGAGCTGAAAGTAAAATTTTCTTTCATCATGTTATGTCCTTTTCTTTGCTTTAATGCACACATTGATTCTTCTCTGATCGTATCAAATAAATATTGAATAACGTGTTGATGTTGATTAATACAAGGTGATTTCGGTATGTTGTCCAGTTTTAAATATCTTGGGCGCAGCTTCAGCGGTGTCTACGATCACATTATCTTGTATAACACCCATGATTTGCTTTCGTAATTACATAGTCTAAAAAGAAGTATATAAAGAGTGTATTACTACATCGTAAGGAAATTACACACATCTATTATAGTCATATTAATTAAATAAACTATCAACAATATCTTTGTTTTACTGTAAAACATTTATAATGAAGATTGATTTTGGTGGGAGCTTAGATAATAATTGTTTAGTAAACCATTTTCTTATAATATTTATATGATTCATAACAGCAACGAGCATGCGAAGCCACTGGAAAGTAAATGGTCCACGCCGCCCATGAAAACCCGCACAACCCCGGGGAGTCATAATTGCATGGCCTTAAAAAGCCATGTTTTGTAGTTATCAGAATTCCATTCTATCATTTTGAAGAAACCTTTGGCTTGTACCGACGTTTTTTTTAACTTTCATCAAGTTATTTTTGTAGGTGAGATTAAAAATATATAAAGCACAACACTTGAATACCGCATTTATCAAGTGCTTTCCAATTTACCTCTTCTAGACCATCAATTAATATACCGCAAAATTCTATGCAAACTTTCTTTTACCCATAAAACTTTTATCTACTCAAATATTATATTCCAATAAATTTCATAATACCGTATTGTTTAATAAAATACAATTATTTCAAATGTTTTCATTAGGAAATAGGAGTGTACTGACCAAGTGAGCTTATGGTAATTTTATGGATTCTTAGAAATTAAATATTTGATGTTTTGTATTTAATTCTTTATTGTGATTAAATGCTGCTAAATCATTGGGTTAATTGGTTGAAACTTATATTAACAAATCTAATTAACAATTTTTTAATTAGAAAGAATTGTAAAATTTATCCTTCTACTTTATATTGTACAATAATGCTTTTATTGTAAAATATATAAGTGGAACTATTAAAACTCAACAAGTTGCTAACGATGTCATAACAGAATCATATGTAGCAATGTTAGTTTCAATAAATTACTTGTAGCCACTTTTTCTTTTAATGCTTTCATTGTTTCAGAATTGTCATTCTTTTAATTCGAACAAAACGATTTCTGCAGTTTTATAATCACTAAAGACATGATATGGAGGATTAATAATGCCTTTTCATCGCCTTACTATAATAATGACAATTTTTGAAGTAATAAACATCCTTAGAAGTAATGGTCGTTTTATCAGTAGCTTGATTATTTGTACTTGTACAAGTAATTTTGAACAGTGGTTCTTTAAAATAAAGTTTCTGCGCTCCTCTTCAATGATCTAGTCCTCACATTTATATACTTATATAAAATATAAAACAAACACTTTAGTATGTAACAAGTTCTTTAAATTTAAGTTAGTTATGGTATCTAATAAATTCCACTATTACAAACTCATTCTTTTTACTATACTTTTAACCCCACCAATTTCCTTCAGTATCTGTGGTTGAGTTAACAAATAATCATAAAATTGGTCACACTTCGATATCTATGTTATAGATAGTTTTGATGATTGGGCTAATGTTATTGATTGTGATCGATTTCTTTCTTTTGACCACTGTGAATTTATGAGAGAAAAAACTCTCTCGACATTAGCATTATGACCCGGTATACTAAATACATATTCCGTCACCTTTTCCGTAGTTCTGCATACTGTTCCTTGGAAATGCATTGCTTGAAATGTGTTAGCCACAAGGCGTTTAGGAGTATAGGACGCACAGTCCAGTCAGAAAGTCGCATTGTACATGTCGGAAGTATGTATGTACCCATAGAGAATGAATTATTCTCAAGACAGTACTTCCAAATCAAAATTTCAGCTGATAATAACCGCCTATTGGCATTTTAAAGTTAATATTTTAGGAATCTTCGGAAATTTGAGTAAAATAATAAAATAAAATTATTATTTTTGATATCCTTGTAAAATTAATAAGAATTCCGGCAACGTAGCAAATCCAACGACATTTGCGCGTGAGTCCGTTACACGTACTTTCTTTAACCTATTTCATTGAAACTTTAAATTTCCAGCACAACCCACCATTTGCTACGTTGCCGTCAACATATCCCATTTTAGCTATGGCTGAATATTTTTTAAATTTACATTTTCAAACTTAATTGTTTCTATAACTAGGTACCATTAACATGATATTATTTTCTCAATAATTTTAGCAATTTTTATACACACTGAGTTTTCAAACCTTTGTCATTATTTTTCGTTGAGTAGGTGTGAGACCTAATATGCCATTACAATGTTAAATTGCCTATTTTTAATCACGTTTTATAAAACAACTATAAACCCTAGGTCTCTGAAATTTTCACAAACACCTGTTAAATTAAATTTTGACGATAATTAAATTTTTTAATTGATCTAATTATTTCGACTTAACTCCTATACCTCCTTAAGCTGTCGTCTTTTGAGTAGGATTCAAATTTGTGCTAAAATTTTACCAATTAATCCACTCATCAAATAATTTTTCATTGTTAATTTCAATGCCGTGATCTTTTAAAAAGACCAAAGATTTTTCACTGTTGCTCCAATCCAAAACCGTCGCAGGTTTTTTGTTCAAACAGTGTAAGTAGAAAAGTGATTATAAATTTTTACAATTATGCCCATAGAATTCCACTTCTGTGAGCAGAATGTCACATCCATGGTGAACAGCATTATTGAGTACATGAGCAGGTCACCAATACCTATAATGTCTTTGCCTAATTTATGCTTCAGTTTAAAAATTTGTTTCAGCTCTTTTCTAACACCAAAGTTTGTATATCTCCCAGAATGCTATACATTTTCTGTTATATTGTATTATATATTTTTACTTTTATAATTTACATTATTTAATGGCAATATAACTTTTTCTTTTCCTTTTCTCTATTAAGTAAAAATGTCAATTGATGAGTATTCAATAATATAAAATTATAAATATTTAGAAATGTAAACTACAATTAGAAGTTACTTATGTAAAATGTATTCATATTTATATGTAGATTTTACATGATATTAAAATTATTTTTAATAGAAAGTGATGTTTTTAGGACCAAGCTTGCAGTTGTTAATATCATCATTTAAAATTCCTTAAATTTAATAGCTCAATGCTGAGCATTTTGAGGCTTATCTTTTCAGGGTCATTTGAACAAAGCGTTTTAAATTTCAGTATAAATTATCAATACATAACTTTCGGGAAAAATCTATGTTTGGCAACCCTGAGGTTGTGAAAGTTTCAACCGCATACACAAGTCGGTCTTAACCCCAAGATGTGTCAATAGATGCTTCACATCAGGGCCCAATGGCTGTGCAGGTAAATGGTTAGCAACAAATAAAACAAATACTAGGTCAGTTGCTTAATATTGTATTGTTATACCTATATAGAATAGTTTCACATATTAAATACAATTCAAAATATCATACCGAAAGTTTACTTGAACATTTATTTCCATTTTCTTCTTCAGATCTTTCCGTTAAATGTGGTCTATCCTCTTTGTCTACAATTTCAGAATCTTTATTTGTATTAGTTGAAATCTGTACAGCCACTGGATCATCATCTGCAGGCACAGGAGCACAGCTGTCATAATCATCATCATCAACATCATCTTTTACTGCACATTCATCATTTTCCCCATCGTATTTCTCTGAATTTTCATCAGGTTCATAATGATGCTTACGTAACTTTTCTAACCATAGACCCATGGAGTTGCCCTCTACTTCACCCTTTACTATGTTGGGATAAATATGGTCACTTTTAAATTTTGTACAACCTCCTCATATTCTTCCCAAACCAATGTTTCATGGCTATGTTTGAATTTTGAGTCGTAGCTATCATAATGTACCTAAAATTATAAGGAATAATAAGTGTTTATTATTAATATCCATTTGATTTATGAAATAACACAGCAACAATTGTTATTTCAAGACACTAACCTAACTTCATTCCATTGTATAAGAATTCTTAAAGTTGAAAAATTAAAAAATTTCTCCTGATTTACCCATCATGTTATTTCTTCAAAGATTATTTGGATTGTAATGTCTTGTCAGAATAATAGTGTATTCAATG
>BGZK01002087.1:0-80131 GCA_005406025.1 Eumeta japonica
GGACCAACGTACAAACGAGAAGCAGACCGCTTTCACGAGAATTTCTAAAGGACGAAATAACGTCCGTAAACAGTTGCCCCTTATTGCCTGAATTGTGTCCTAGGGGACAATGACTGTGTTGCCTTGCAAGATGACGCTCAAGTTCAAGCGCATGGAAGTAAAATCCGGTTACAAACGACCCTGACATGCCCGCGCGCGGTTGTAGTATCAGAGAGAGAGAGGGAAAGAGAGAGAAGTCAGATAGATTGACGCATAACTCAAAGGCTAGGGTGCGTAATTTGAAATTTAGACCAAAACTTGCTTTTGCAAAAAAAATATTAAGACCTTAATTTTTATATTCCTGAACTAAAATATAGAGCAAACTTTTAATACAAACGAAGTGGCAAGTGCCCTGCTTGCGTTTTTAACTCATACACACATTCACGTGAGCGCAAATAAATATTTATTCTTCTTAATTGCATTTTCAAAGCACACTGGCCATCTACACTAATATTTAAAAAGGAGAATTCAGATTACCTTATGTTCGCAAGTTAATTTTTTTAACTAAAATAATGTTAATTTCATTAATGCGTATTGTAAGCAATTTTGTTAATTTTTTTGTTTTTAATTTATGTCAATTCATAACTCAATTTCTTCTTGGAAATTCATTGTGGTCGTGTTAAGTAAACGCCGTGTTAACAATTAAGTAATAATACCGGATATCAATATCGTTTAAATCTCTAGAGTGATGACGTTTAATAAAATAAAATATCAAAAAAAACCGTCTTTAAAAACGTATTTAAATATTTTTTAAACAGGATTCAAAGACAACTAATTTGTTGTTTATGAAGTCGGCTTCAGCTAAAGCATATGATATATAGATATGTATATGCAACGTTGAATAGTGAGGCAAAAATAAATCTTCTTAGAAGAGACGCAACTGTTCTGATTTATCTTTAGTGGGAATCGACTCCAAAAACAACTGATTAGTTATATTTGAAGTGTGTATAAAAAAATATTTAATTAGGTTTTAAAGGCAGTTTTTATTACTTTTATTTTTTTTGAAACAAAATATTTTATTTTACTTTTTTTGGTTATCGAGAAATTATAACTTTATAATTCATTTACCTACTTTGCATATGGCTTAGGCCATGGTTAATAAAATCGGCCATGCACTGCCTTTACTTTGTACGGAGCAAGTGAAAAGCAATTCCGAGCCCGAATTTATTGCCCACTATTGCAGACATTCCAAGGTCTTTACATTCTTAGTTAGAGTGCAACTACCAAATTATTTTTATACAAACAACATAAACTATACTTATTCTTCATAATATAAAAGTTTTACAATTCATACAGATTACATTTTTATGCACTTCCACATTAAATTAATTCACTCAGTTTCTACTGTTATCGCTAAGAACCCGATGTGTTCCTACTGAAATTGTCACGTTACAATTATATAAACGAATGAAAATATACAGATAAGTGCTAAATTTTAATTCGATGTACGCTAGATTTTACAAATAGTCATTGAAGAGTAGTTTCTGACGACAAATCGCAGTACTATCCCCTTGCTTTTAATCGTTAAGGACAGCCTTGGCTTCCATCATCAGCTGAGCAGCTTCAGCAGCAGCACTTATCGTATATAACTGCCATACGCAAAAACTTGAACAACTAAAAAAAAGAGCTCAAACATACTATACATGCTTATAATATTAGAGGGTTTCCTTCGATTTTCCTAAAATCCCATTATTAAATCCTGAGTTGGTGACTATGGGATTACCTCATTACACCCTTTTTAATAATAAAACAAAATTCGAAATCGGTCCTTTATTGACGAAATTATCGCATAAAATATATTAAAAAAAAAATACATACTGACAAACACAGAACCTCCTCTTTTTTTAAAGTCGGTTAAACAGACCTATTGCATGTCTCGTATTGTGTATTGTTGGGTTCCGTAGTTTCCCTTCACTATATGCGGAAAAGAGACTTTTTGTTTGACACTACAAATCAATTATTGGAAATTAAAAAGGGGTCCATGTAGAACGAGTGTCAGTGATGTTATGATTTTATATTTCCATAATTTTACAAAGTTTATAATCTCTTATTTACTAACTATTGTATAAAACCAACAACATTTTCTAAGTAATAATCAATGGAATTTTTACGAAATTTTGATTTTTTAACTCTGCAAGTACGTTTTATAAGTTAATCGACTATTCCTCGTTAACTAATGAAGCAAACTTAGCTTTGATAGTTTTCCTTTTAACTACATTATATATACGACTACTGCGATTTTTTTCACATATCGAAGAACCACCATTTATCTGGGAAGACATGGCTCTATCTAAAATTATCACTTTAAAGCTTAATATTTCGCAAAGGCATCCCGTTATTGAATAATAGTTTACACAACCCTATGATGCTTTGAATGAGTTATCCAATGATATCCTATACCATGGGGTAAACGACAAAAAAAATAAGCGAGTCTCATAGTACTCGCATGTAACGTGTGACATTGCAAACATGCAATTTTTTGTACTTAAAACATTACGTCAAATACCATCAATTAAATAGAAATCCAATGACGCGTTCAATAAATTGAAAATTTTCAAAGTTTTAACGTAACTTCGTGGATTCCTAAGTAACCAATTTTTAATCCTTCATAACTTTTGTTGTGTTTAAAAAACTGCATAGAATGCCATAAAAAAGAAATAAAGTCTAACTTCACATTCAATACCTACCACAGTTAGGAAATTTCTAAAAAAGTTTTTTTAAGAAAGCTGTAAAATTATTCAACCAATCAACTTTTGACTCTATAATATTTTTATTATGCCAAAACTACGTCAGATGCTAAAAAAATTAAAATCAAAACATATTACTAGAAAATACACAATTTAAAATTTTTCGATAAAAGTGTATTTTTTAATAAAATTTTAAACAGATTTTTTTATTTATCATAAAAATTTTCCAACTAACCAATTTTTAAAATTTCATCCAATTTTTTTTTCATCTACATACCGAAATTAAATACAGAAAATCTCATTTTAAGACTTCCGAAACAATGTTATTCTTGAATGGTTAATTTTAAAGCTCAAAAATATGAACCAGTAATAATTTTAAATTCAAAAAAAATGAAAATTTTTTAAAGTTCTTATATTTATAAGCAAATTATTTTATAATAATGTCATTTATTATTCATTTTATCAAGATTTTTTTTAAATAGTATCAAGACCACCAAAATTCAACCGTTCATTTGAAAAAGATGATAGTTAACCTATTTTTTATTATATTTTGATTTTCTGTAACACAATTCTGTCAACTTTCTTCAATATTAAAAAATTCTTAAAAATTTTCAATAGTTTAGCGATTTTATTTGTAGTTAGTTTAGAACTATAAATATGATAACTATCACTATTAGGCATTAATAAAAATAATAATGAGCAAATAACACAATCACACAATAAAAAGAAACAAAAAATAAATTCAATATCAATAACATACACTTAAAAATAATTACAAAATATAAGTACAAATTTATTAAATTACAAATTGTTGAACAAATATTAAAAATACATAGGTATTTTTAAATAATACAATCCTTTTGTTCATTAATTTGTTTCCATAACAATCAATATAATGAAGAAACCAAAAGGAAAATTTCGCTTTAATTTTCAAAATTATCTTAAAAAATACTTAGACATTTGGAGTAAATCATGAATTATTTTTTTTATGCATCTATACAATATATTCTAAAATCTCCAAATATTTTTTGTCGATTATATTTGATTAATAAATAAATGTAGAGTTACTCCTAAGTCAACCAAATTATAAATTTTACGTTTTAAAAGATACATTTCCAAAATAAAAGACTTAATAAATAAATAGATACGTTTGAAACTTTAAAAATTCAAAATATGTGAAAATTGTATTTTAAGCTCGAAAAACTGAAAAAATCAACTAATCAGCACCCACTACATATAAAGTTAAAAATTTTAGGGTTGTACAAGTCCATCAAAAAGAAAATTTTAAATTTTTGAATATAATGTTTTCAAAGTTAAAGACCTAAAAACAAATAAATGTATGTCAAGCTCGAAGAGTTCAAATCTGTAAAAAAACTATATTTTATGCTCGAAGAGCTCCAAAATTTACGATTGAGTATATTTTGGAATGCTTTGAGCTCCAAAAGAGCGGGAAGTTTCAAGTTTAGCTTGCAGGGTCAACTGGTTCTCAAATTTTTTTCTTTTGTTATGAGGGTCATAATATTCGAAAAGGTCGTATATTTTGCGTACAATTTCGAATACTAGATCGTATTTCGTACAAAAGCCAAAAAGGTCGTATAAATATATTTAAATCATACGATTGGTAATACTGACTAACATTACCAAATTCTCAGAAAATGGGTTGGTATCATCTGACGGCCAAATTCTTCATCGCGCCTGCTCATTGGTCAAACCAAATAGCGCGGGGTTTCTGGGCTTCCTTTTACTCACTTAATTCTCTTTTCACGAAATACTTTACAGAAATGGCACGAAAACAAGAAAATCAAATCAAAAATATCTTTAATGTAATTACACTAGAAATACGTCGATAATAAATTCTTTTCGACATTACCATCCATTCCAAATGCTGGTTAACCTAGAGAAGAATGGGCAAGAAACTCAAGGCTTGCTCTTTTTACTCATCAATAGAAAGGATTGAGTAATTAATAATTTAGTTGACATTTAAAAATAATATTAAGTAATCTGATAGCCAAACAGTTCAATCTTTAGGGCTCTTTTCATTATGATATTCCGCCACGGTATAATAGCTCTTGTCATATAACTTTCTTTAAACGTAACGTTTAAACTCAGCAAATGACAAATTTTGAATTTCGCCTCAGATCTTATTATAAAGGCGCACACATAGCCCCTTAAATGATTTATAATCTTTGCTTAGCAAGATCGTTTTTATGTCTAGTGTTAATGTTATGGATATCCTTTTTTGAACGATTCTATATATCTCTTGACATATACCAAGTTTTCATATACGTATTGTCATGCTAAGGTTAGGATATTCATTTCCTTAAATTTTTATCTGAGGGATGTCATTGTTCTCAAAGCATAAAGAGCACGAGTAGCTCGCTTCTGCAGCGCAAAAATTGTGTTAATATCAGCTACGTGACCCCATAACAAAATTCCATAGGTTATGATTATGAAAAAAACTGAAATAAAGTAGTCTCGCGGTGCTTTCATCTGTTAAGAGGAAAGATATTACACATTAAAAATTCATCTCCAATTCACATGTGGAGGGGGAGGTATTTTAAGAAAGATTTCTTAATATTCCATTTCATCACTATGTAGGCGTAATTAATATGCATACTCATGCCAAATTATAACTAATTAGTACAAATAATCTCTGAAATAAGTCGCGGACAGACAGACGGAAGGACGAACGGACATAGCACAACTATAAAAATTCATTGAAGACTACGGAACCCTAAAACCGGTTGTTTATACAATTAAGAGGACAAATAATTGAGGGTTTAAAATCTGTTATATTTTCCAATGCAAAAAACACAAGGCCACTGGACAATATATGAAACATAAGCAGCAAAGTCGCAAAAGAGTAACATCAACGAATGACGACAGATTTATTATAAATAATTGTAAAGACTGCATTTCTCATCCTTCTAAAATCGCGACTTAGTGTTAGAAGATTTGACAGAAGAGATTTTAATATGGTTGAATTATGGACATACTTATTTGTCATAAGCCGTTTATGAACTACAGTTCATCAAGTAGGTCCATTCGAATTTGCCTGCTTACGTCGACGATGTTTAGGGGAAAGCATCTGAGGGGTCCCAGTTTTCTTTTAAGGCATACAATAGAGGACTCATAGTATGCGAAGGTACCGTAGAAGGATATACTCAGTGTAATATTGTCGGAAGGAAGCCTTAGGGCGGATGGTCAGTAATGTTATGGGTCGGCATTTGCATAGGAGCTCATATGGAGTTGTAGGAAATGGATCTCTGACTGCTGCACGGTAAGTAACAGGCGTATTAGAAGAAATGGTGATGTCTTTCTAACCGATATAAATAAGTATACGGTTTTATGTTGGACGCATATGTTTTTTATGTATCTCGTCCGTCGATTTCTTGGAAACGGCCTGAGATGGAAGTAAAGTGGTGCTTTCGTCACTAACTGGGCATTTCTCCCTCACTTGAGGCGGAAGCGATTCGTGGGTCCGAAAAGGAGAATCGCAGTTAACCGGCAAGTTATATTTATGCGTAAATTGGTGTTTCGGGCGGTAACGTTTTGCAATCTCTAGACTGTCATTGATTTACACGATCGTGGCTCGGCTTTTTTTACGACAAGGTTTAAGCTAGGATTGCACCTTTTTTAGTTTTTACAAATAATCGACATATCTTTAATTTTGTTTATATAAAAAGCATCATAAACTTGGACTGAAGAGTCAGATTCCAATTACAGATATCATTTTATTCATTTGCAGTATTTTAAAAATCAAAATACACAATCTTAGCTGAATGACGTATGAAAGTTGTTCTAAAAAAAATAATATCGGTAAAGCTAGAAGTTCGGCGGTGGATTATCGCTTTACTCGATTCGGATAACTTAAACTGCAATCGTTAAATTCCGAGGTACTTTTATATATAATTCTATGACTTAAGCATACCGTTTTATGCAAAATTAAAAAAAAAATGTAATTAACAAATGTCTACGATATATACTTCTCACAAATTTTGCCTTACATATTAAAGCGTGCCAATTGATTTAGGTTAATTAAGCAGAGTCATATTTACAGGGGTTTTGACATGTTGCATCAGTTTCTGTCACCCCGTTGCTGAGGAATATTTTTACACAGTCTCTTTTTATTTCACACTAGCTTCCCCCCGCAGCTTCGCCTGCGTCGATATAAAATGTATTTCGATTGATATTGTTGTTAATTCACATATCAGACCAGCTTCTAATTCAAATTATGACACCGATTCTGATTGAGATTTCGGTCACACTATTGATTCCGCTCCCAGTTTTATACTTCAATTTCAACCTGGTTAGATTTCCAATTTTGGTCTCGGTTTCGGCTCTCGATTCTTCTTTCCGAATTGTTTTCCATTTAGTTTCCCCTAGCAGTTATTTGCACGAAGGCCGGGCAAATGCTACTGTCAAAATAAAACAGATATTACTGGGGACAAAGCTTTCTATAAATGAAAGATTGTTTGAATCGGTGTAGTAATTCGTTTCTATAGCATAAGTACGCAAATGAAGTCAGAACAAACGGTAGTATAAGTCCAGAAAATCATGCGCGCTTATGAACAAAACATGAACCTTGAACAAACGAACCTCAAATTTTTATATACATAGATTGGAGGGCTTGAACCTCGTGGCTCTACTCGGTCTGTGTTGGCCCAGTGCGGGAGGATTGTGACGCCTATTTCCATCAAAACTGAACTTACTCTTCGAGACATTAAATGAAATTTTATTAAGTTTTTGATGTAAAAATTCTAAAAAAATCATAAAATTGGAAAGTTACGTACCTCGATTTCACCTCGATTATCGAAAATAGATTTTTCCCCAAATCTTGATGTTTTAAGGTTCTAGAAATCTATTTTAAGCATTTTCCGAGTGATATTTCTGTATGTGTGCATACGTGTGTGCTTACGTGCGTACTTACATGCGTGCATGTGTGTATGTAAACATCTCATAAGTTTGAACGGGTCGACTGATCAAAACGTATTTAGCGATATTGGAAAGCATTCAATTCGAATTAGACTTTCCGAAACTTCAAACTAGTTGCGCCTGGTTAATTTTAAGGAATCTCAAAAATGAATAATTTAGAAAAAATATTTTTTGAAATAACTTTTAGACTACCCACCGATCGATGGCGAAAAATTAATCAGCTATTTTCCCCGAATAGTTTCAATCTATAGACATCATGTCAGAAAGCTTTAGGGATGACCCGTAAAGACAATAATTTTAGAGATTTTTTTTAATTCATGATAAAATTTCATCTATATTCAATATCGAACCTGGTTCCTTCTTTTAGCTGGTTAGGACATTATGATTATTTTCCATTTTTGAAATCAGTTTAAGATTTTTTAATTATAGTGTAATGAAGCGTACATTACCATTCACTTATTTAGTATTTCACTTCAGCCCATGAGACTGATTTACATTATTAGTACATTTATGTAAATATTTGCAGGCGGAGTAAATATATACTAACAAATTTGGGTATAAAGAACCACACGTAAAATATGTATTTCTAAACATAATTTAAATTACATTAATTTATAATTCGATTTTATTCACAATATATAAGGAACTTCGATACAGGAATCCCACTACATCTCATTATTTTTTTAAACATAATAACACTATTGATAAAACATTTTACGCCATAACTACAATGCATGGACTACATAACTTCAAAAGCAGATCTGTGCTGTGTGTTATTGTTTTTTAACTATACTTTTTTAAATAATCTTATATCGGTATCTATACATAGTTGCACACTTATTTACGTACCAGGATTATATTCGTTATACGTGTATACGATCAAAAACATATTTTTCAGTCTGTATCAGACTGTCTTTCAACCGCAGTCTCAAATAAATAGCATTTTCTGATGATGAAAACTGTTTTCTATTCTAATGGTCTTTTATTTTAGGCTCGTAAAAATTAAAATAAGATATTTAAGAAGAGCAACCTAAAAGTTTAACAGCTGTGTTGTTCCTTGTAAAAATCCCTTATTTTGAGCGCCAAACGCAGGGCTGTGTGTTGTGTTGGTGAAGCATTACCCTACGACTGCCGGTGTTCAGTTGCTTGCTGATCACAGCAATATAAATTCTGGCAAATATTTGATAACATACCGTTCATCATTGACGCACCTCGTAAGGTTAACAATACCAGATAACTCATTAAAGAAAACAAAGTTCCTATCAAAATTTAGCCTGCACTACATGCTCGCTTTATTTTTGTAGAACACCTACTGAAGCGAACAAGAAGTGATTTTGAATTTACCACAAAGTTAACGGACGCTTTGTTTTTGGATGATGCTTATAAATCCACAACTTATCGTTCGTAACGCACGCGCTCTACATTTTCATATGAAGTCACAGCAATATTCTACCCGTTTCTGCTTATCAACCTGCATTATATGGCATAGTACTTAGCGTGTAGCTAGTTATCTTTTTACGCAAAGAAATCCTAGTAAAGTTTTATGCATATTTGTTAATCAATTTTTTATATGTTGAATCTTTTTGTAAGTAATTTATCTGCTCTCTTGAATCAATCTTTAATTCACTGTACCAGCGGTAAACAGTCACTTTAGAAGGGCCTTTATCCTTCAACATCATTCCAAGTCTTTCGAGTAATTCTTCTGGTTTAATTCAATCACGACTTAAACCTTTTATACAAAATCATCAATAGAGATCTACTTTTTTGTGAAACAGGGTATTTTAGATTTTCTTCTATATAGATATTGAAAGAAATTTCAATTTGTAATATTCATATTTATCCTCTTAAGTAAGCGGATTTCATAATTCAGTAAAAACCTGCCTATGCCTCTTTGTTCAAAACGCGTGGCCCGGTATGGGCCTATAGGGTGCTTTGTTCTTAACGTCGCTCGGCAAATAAAAATCATTTGGGGGAAAATAAGGAGCGAATTCCCCTTTCAGAGATCAAACTCGGTAACCGTGTCCAAATGTAAAATAGAAGCACATTTTCCAGACTGTTTCATTCCGTTTCGGATTGCACTTTCCATGCGGCTTTGACTTTGTACCGACTTCAACACGCTGTAACGTATATACCAAATAAGGTCTTTTGTTTGTGAATAAATCAAGGCTCTTTGTGTTTTGTATTCGCGCAGAATAACATATGTTGTTAATTGGTTTTGTTTGCGCTCATTTTCGTGTTATTCGTATTTCACCACTCCACAGTCGAGTGGTAAGCGTTTATTTAGATTGTACCGAAAAACTGCACCTGTATTAAGTCAAAGCATACAGCGGTGTAACTATAATTTTCGGCTTATTGTAATAAAGGAAGAATTAAGGAGAAAATATTGTATGAGAAGGGCACTAAGTTGAAAGAAGGAATTTGCTATACTATTACGGGCGAGTAATGGCCGACTAATAGGATTACAGAAATAATATTGCAAAACAAGCAACTTTTCCGGCTTTATTCGCCTTATTCTATTTCCACGTTGGGCGGGCGAGAAAAGTATTATTACGATAAGCTACAGGCTCCTTATAAGGCCGTAAGTATTTCTTTTTTCATTAAGCTTGGCGTATTTCTATTAGTTTCGAAGTTCCAAGACTGACAACGGATCAACACTCAAACAGTTCAATATTGTCCTATTTTTTATCGTTTTAGATAAAAAATTAAATACAATATGCAAATACAGGTACCTACTTTGTTTATGTATGTCGTATATAATGTAGATTTAGTTCTGATTGTTAGGGTTCCGTATCTCTAATGGAAACAAACGAATCTCTTATAGGATCACTCGTGTATCTGTTTGTCTGTCCGTCTGTCATAGTCATTTTTTTCTGAACCTACTGGACCGATTAGGGTCACATTTGGTACTTATATGTATGCGTGTGACCCTGACACAGACTTGTAACATAAATAAATAAATTTTAAGTATGAGAGTTTTTTTTGTGGGATAAGTTATAAAATTGAAAAGAAAACTATAGATGTCTTGAAACACCTGTTTGAACGGATATTCCTTTTACATTTAAATCGGATAAAATCCTTATGTATTAAATATCTGAATCATTTCAATAAATTAATTATGTTTGAACATAGCTAAATGAAAACTACAATAAATTTAAACGTAGGAATGGTAATAAGATATTAACAAATTTATTTTTTTACTATAGCAATGAAAGTTTTATTATTATTACAAAAAAAAGAATTTTATTAAATATTTCAGGAGAAATTTAATTTATTAAAAATTATATATACAATAGTATATTATACATTATATAAAAAAAATAAAGAACAATGAAATAAGTTAATAAACGACAGTAATTAAATTAAATGAAAAGTAATGTATAATAAATCAACACTATGTTATTAAGATGATAATGACCCTATGAAAACACTAACAGTGCTACCAGTTTTCTTTGCTAAAGACTTTATTAAGTTCATCAATCTGCATTATTATTTAGGTTTTAAATCAATAGTAGATGCCATTTTTATATATGAGTCAATTCGCATGGAAGGAGCGTAATGCTTTTTCTTAATATTTCGTTACGATTTCTACCAGTTGACGCGCGTACAGCAAACTGCGCTAAGGAACATCGTCTCAAATGAAAGTGTTCATTGTGAGAATCTCTGGTACATATTTTTTTAGAAACTTTAAACTAAATAGTTCTAAAGTTTCAACTCGACCACGGTCTTCGCTTCGATGTTAATTTTGGTTCTCTCTCGGGTCTGGTCTTGATCCCGCTGCCGCTCCCAATCCATATCGATCCTTATGTCGATCTAGGTTCTCCCATGAACATTGATGATAGTGATAAACAATTATCGTTTTTATATATATATATATATATATATATATATATATATATATATATATATATATATATATATATATATATATATATATTTTAAATGTTTTCATGTTTTATATCCATACGTTTGATTACAATCCGTCCAGCCGTTAGTATGTAATTGAATGACGAACATCCCAATTAATATCCTTTTACATTCACTTTATTAAAAATAGCCCAAAATCTTCTACAGGCGATTCCGTCTCGAATATTTAAAGTTTATTACAAGTACTGTAATTTTTAACCGATGCCAGACCAAAGAAAAGTTATATTCACTTTTTTTGCGAATGCAATATGAAAGTTGCTAAAAGTCTAAAATTAGCTTCTACAAAATCTCTTACAATATTATTAAGATAAATACGAGCAGATAACCCCGGCTTCGTCCGCATAAGTTTTCTTCATTCTGAATGAAGTAATAATGAAGAGCAAAAATTCTGACTAAGATTCCAGACAGGAATATTTTTTCCTTGTATCATTTTACTCACAATTTTTTTTCTAGAGAACACTTATAGTTTTTACTTTAATTTTTATGCTAAACTTTTAAATACAAAAAATTATAAGCAGCATATTTATTTCTTTCGTTTCAACTATATGTTACACTCAATCAAAAAATATATTAAAAGCAGACAATTATTGGTTTTAATTTCACTATACAATTAAACACACATTATTCCGATACGTTTAATTATTGCCGATGAAACCGAGGCCAAATTCGGACCCTTTGTTATAATATAAGGGCAGATCATCTGCTATCGCCTGTAGCAGTCGCAAGGTAACGAACAAGTAATTCGATAAGACCCCTAACCACACTCGTATGTATACAGTCGAGCGGCGAGCGCGCCCGCAGCGTAATCGACCACCGCACGCGGAACTGCTTATTATTGAATAAACCCGCTAGTTATAAAGCCATAAGGCTTCCGACGTTCACAAACACTATCACAACATCCCAATTAAGCCAATACCGCTTGTTTAATAAGGCTCACAGTGATTACAACGATAATGCCATTTTCATAATTAGCCGAAACGTAACAACTGCCTGGAACGTTTTAATACCGTGTTAATTTGATAGGCACGAATTTTATTATTCAACTGTATCATAAGTTTCGATTATCATAAGGGTGTTAAATTTTTGTTATTACTTTTAGTGTTTATGTATTATATTTTTTCACAAATCGCCCCATAAAATACGTGATAATAACAAATCACTGATCTAGATTTATAGAAAACAATGTTTAGAAGAAAACCTGTAAAATACATCAAGGAAAGAAGTTGAGTATAAATAATTATTCATCTTATGAATTAAATGTTTCGCTATAGTATGTGGAGCTTGCTTGCCTTGCCTATACAAAAAAACAACAGAAAAATGGAAGGTCACCATTTTTATAAGCACTATCCATATACAAACAGCATAACAAAAAAGATTTTACCGCAACTTTTTACATACAAAATGCGAAAAAATTTTTTTCCCAACCTAATATATAAATATGCTCCCGCTTAATGGAAAGCGTATCATCAGACGTACACGTACGCCCGAATAGTCAAATTGGCTCAATGTTCCTGACTCTGAATTGAGCTCCGAATCTGGAATGTGACGCGCTCTTCGCTTTCGAAGCCGTATTACACACTTGTTAGCCAGCCAACCACAAACGAGTACAAATGTGTAATCGCGGTGTCCGCTTAGCCAACAGGTATAGCGTTGCCAAGGGTCCGGATAAAGCCGGACATAGTTAGGTTTTTTGATTGCGTGTTCAGCCAAAATAAAAGGTGTTCGGCTTTTCCGGCTTTTGTTAGGCTTTTTACATTTTACATTATTTTAGTCCTAGCATTTAGCTCCAAGAAATTTGACTTAAGTCATCTTTCCTAAAAAAGGAAAAGAATAATGCATCCAGAACTTTAAGAGATTTTTTTGAAAATGACACTATTTTTGGGGTGTTCATTATTTCATGGCCATTTATCAAAATCGCATCAAAGGTACATAAAAGGTTAACGTTTCGGTAAAAGAAGTTTTGGAAAACTAGCCAGTTTGGTCAGACAGTCCGGCCAGACTGGCTGATCTGTCCGTTTATTAGGTTTGGCGACCTGGCAACCCCAAACAGGTATGAATTGATTAAACGTTATTGAAATAATTTTACAACGAAAAGGTTCAATACGGAAAATTAATACGGATGGTGTTCAAATTACGTTCTTTAAAACATATGACATACTAAACAATGCGATTGACTTTTTTTTTTTAATTTTAATGTATTTTGGCGTCTTTGAATCCATTATTTAATTTGGTCTTTTTAGTTTTACTCTAATACATGTTGTCTAGGCATGTTGTTTCAATTATTCTTATTAATCTCAATAAGAAGGCAAGTAATAGTGCAATAGGATTACACCGGAAGGCTGGAGGCAATAGGACTTTTATAGTAATAAGCCCTAGACTAGTTCTTTACCTGGGCTTCAACGGGTTCTTATCACTTAGAAAAGTAATCAAGGGTTTATGTAGAACATTTCGCTATCATTATCATACCTCTGTCAACATTTATAATCAAATGAAGGGAGTCTGAATTTAAAAGAAGAGCTTACTAAAAACTGAATGCAATCTTTACCTAATTTCTATACCTTTATGATATTCTCGTCATCATAAGCGATAAATAGAAATTATTAAATAAAGATTTATAAAATTAAACGCGATGTTAAAAGCTAATGACAAAAGAATAAAGTATACTCAGAATTATTGGGCTTGTCCACCGAAGAGTTCCCTAATCCATTTTCAGGCTCTGTCATAAAATAACCTCCATGATAATACACAATATTATTTTACTTATATTAAAATCATGCGTATTTGCAAAATTTCAATTGAATACGACATTGCCAACCATAGAATTAGATGAAAATAATTTCATTAATCTGCTTGTGAAGTTATTTATAGGTCACGCTAATAAAATTATCCATCATAATTACTTACTATTATTAACCAAATAATAAGTATTTCGAAATACAACGTTAGCGAAATGTGTATCAAGGTATATTTACTATAATACAAAAAAATATTCACGATGCCTCATTTGGTCTAAAATAGTTATATTATCGGCTCGGATGTTCTAATCCTCTCGATATGAAATGAAAAGTTTGTGGAAGAGCACTGCTTTCGCTATTAGATGGCTATTAGACGGTAAAAGCCAATCATAACAACTTCAAAAGGTAATGCGGTAAAACACCAAAGAAAATTATTTATAATATTTTAGAGCTAAATTATTGAACTCACAAATTATTAAAATAAATACGAGAAAAATGAAAATGGATATGGTACATTGATTTGTGTTTTGTGTAAATTGTACAAACAAAAACTCCGCGAGTATTATTTAAGTCAATATGATAGCGTTACGACGAATATTATTGTACCAATTAACCGTGTCTCTATTCGTAAAGTTGTAAGTGTCGAGACATTTCAAAAGTGATTTACTTAATAAGAAAAACAAGGATACGAATAGTATATAACAAATACATGCTCTCAGTTTTTTTTTTAATTTCTAACTTCTGGGTACTTAGTACACGTAATATTTACTATCTACCAGTAAAACAGAATATTCCTTAAACATATTTAAATTAAAGCTCTATATCTCTAGGTTTTTATGATATCTATTGAATTATTTAATAAAAATTAAGTTACTCTGCAAATAAAGACTATATGTTAGGTCACAGAAAGAAGGCGACTTTTAAATTTGAGAAAAATAAACACACGGCTTTAACATTTTTAATGTGTAGCATGACAATATACACATATGGTAGAGTAGTATAAAATAGTATATATGAACCATTCCAAGTGTAAGAAAAGTGTGTTAAAGATGGATTCCAAATTAGGCAGTTATCCCGTGCATTATTCTTCATTACGTTAATAATAACAAATAGAGATTTGTTACTATTAACTTAACAAAGAATAATCTCGAAAAGAAGCTGTATTTAACATTGGGAAAATAGAGATTTCCCTGGTGCTCAATACGACTTTGTTGAAGTACTTTTTTTTGTGTAGCAAGTAATCGATTTTGCTATTTAATTAATTTTCAATTAATATGATTCTCCCAAAATAAAAGTATAAGTTTTTTCTAAAAAAATAAATTTCATTAATGTATATTTTTTTAAAACCTGTAAAATAGGTTTTTCCGAATGGTTGAAAGACAAAAGACATCAATGAATTAAAAAAAAGTGCGTGTAGCATCATACCCTTGATAAAAGCAAAACTTCTTAAGTAATAACTATTCACGGATATAATATCACAAGACATGCACTTAAAAAACGTCAATAAACATAAAAAAAAAAACCGGCCAAAAGTACGACAGATTTAGTGACCCGCACTACCTCGCCAGTGCGATTTACGACTGCACCGCAATGGACACCTTGTAAAGCATTCAATTCTGAGAAAATACCAACTCTGGGCGAGGCGTGACACCATGAAACGCCGCTGAGCCACATAAATGTAAACAATAAAGAACTAAGTTTACGTGTATTTCAAATAGGAAAACTTTAAAATTGAAAAAAAATGTACTTAGAATTAAAATTAAGAGCTCCACCTTTTTCATGATTTTTTTTCTCGGCGCATAGAAAGATATTTTGCTGTAGAACGAAAAAAAATCATCGTTCAAAACGAATCCCCTAATATACACATATTCAAATTCAGGGGAAGAAAATTCACGAGACACGAGATCATATCATTTAGCAACAAAGCTCACCGCGATATGAGCTTCGGAAGAGAACCTTTAAAGTCTTCCCGACACAAACGTCATTATCTCAACAGGCCGCAGAATCCCGGCCGGGATTGCCAACCGGAAGCGTTCCCGAAATCGGAGGATAAGGAATCCCCGACTTTCACCTCACCGGAATAATTTTCCGTAACGCACTTTGGGCCCGAATCTCCTTTAACATCAAAGAGCGCGGCCCGAATTATCATGCTTTGATGGCCGGCACACCTCGAGGCCTTTTCGTGTCGTTTGGAAATAATTTACGAGGCTCTTGCGTGTAGTGAGACGTTCATTTGGAATTATCCGCGCCGCGGCCGCCGGCCCCGGACGCCGCGCCGGCGTGTAATTAAGGGGAAGATTGGCGAGTGGATAATGTAAAGTGGCCAATTTTTACTAGATTTCGCCAATCGATGGAGGGGTAATGCGTTTATCGGTGTTTAAATCAGCCTCTTTACGGTGACGTAGGCCGCTTGTGTCACGTTCCTGGTGGTGTTCGCTTCCAGCCGACTACGGTGTAAGGGGCATGAGCGAAATTATGACATAACGCTTTATATCATATTAAAGAATTTTGATGGGTTTCTTGTTCCTACGATATGATCATGCTGTTGTATTGTTGGTATTTGCACACACATAAAATTGTGTATTAGAATTTATCAGTAAGTGTATCCTAAATTGGTATTTGATCGAAGTTAACGTCCATACAGATATCAATTATCAAAATGACATGATTTTTCAAAAAGAATGATAAGCATTTATGCAGTGTCATTAGCTCGTAATATGAGGTTATTCTTTTCAAAAATTCACATCATTTTCACAAGCTTTCTCATACTTTTAGGTCTGTCTCCGCTGTAGGCTCCACGCCTAGAACCATAATCAGATAAGATATTAAGCACACATGCTCTTTTCTGTAAAAGCCTGTAAGTACGTTGATGTACAGTCTTCCTTGTAATAGCAGCAAATTTCTTTTTCTGCTCTTTCTTTAAGCGATTATTCCATGTATATTTATTTTCTCTAAGCGGATCTGTCTCGTTAAGAGAAAATGTTTCGAAGATCTACATAATCAAACAAATAGATGAGATGTCCGAGCTTAATTTTAGAATTTATAATCTATAAAGTCAGAGAAAAAGTGTTTTTGTATTTTACATACAAATTCAAAATAATTTTTCATCCTATTTTAATTATATTGAATTATAATACATGTATGCCATTTTATTCAACAACTTGTTGCCATTTCGTAGGTGGTAGTAGTAGGTAGCCAAAGAATTACTTTAATTTTAAAACTTAGTAACCAATTTTTAAATATTGTTTATGTATGTGGCCAGTTCCAGAAATTTATAGTGCGCCCTACGTATTTAATTGTATCAAACTGGCCAAATACAAACAGCTTAAGAAAAGAAATTTCACTGCACCTTTTTACTTATAAAATCCGAAAAGACTTTTTCCTCGCCTAATATTTTGAAATCATAACCAGATTTAATGTTGAAATATTTTAGTATGTCTATCTGTTCGAAATAATTTCATTCAAAAAGTGCAAATATTATAACTAGGAACTCGTTACGTTTGTAGGCAGTGACTTGAGGATCAACACAAGCTACCGTTTACCTCGGAAAAACATCGAAAAATTTTTTGATAGGAATATTCTTAAGTAAAACTAAGCTGATTTCATATTTTTTTCGCTGTTCTATAGGATATGCTTTGCTTTTGAACCTAAGATGCTTTGCATAAGGAAAATATTCCGTTCTCGCAAGAAAAAATTTGTTTGAGATCACCTCAGGCTACAAAAATGAAAATGCTACGACTGCAAATTTAAACGAACATTATTGTTAACGAAACAAAATAAACTGTAACATAAAAATATCAAAACCTAAATAAAGAGTTACCAAAATCATAATTTTTTCAATTTTTAACATTCAAGTTTTAACAATTCACTCACTCGTGAATTGTTAAAACTTGATTCACTCGTGAACAAGCAACAACATACCATATTTAGTTATCATCTGGTCATCTCTCCTTGTAACATGCAAGGGAAGATGATAATCGACATCGATACCAGCATTGTAACTGAGAGTGGAACCTGGTAATGAAATTGAATTTTTAAACAGAGCCAGGACCAGACTTAAACTAAAATAGAAACAATATAAAATATAAAGGAATTAAATCTATGCCGTTGTAAGTAAAGTAGCTTATTAATGCTATAAACAAATAAAAAGTACGTATGTTAGGATGTTTGGTTTTACTAAAAACCAATCAAAAACGTGTAATGAAACTCTATGCAAACGTATGTTATACCCTTGAATGTATAAGATAGGCGAAATCGTAATGCGATCGAAAGTAGGACTAGAATCGTAATCGAGATTTTGACCGACATCGGAAGCGAAAATGTAATTGAAAGCGAGATTGGGACAAGAACCGATAATAGAATCGAAATTTGAACGTAGTATAGAACTGCAATTGGGATGATTGACGACGAGATCTGAATTGGGATTGAGAACGGTGCCGTGACTGGAACCGGCAATAAGCTGGAATTTAATTCGAGAATGGAAGGCAAATCAGGATTAACATTGACAACGAGAGCAAAAGACGCAAAACGGCATATGCAGGTGAAGCCACGGCAAAATGTTTTATGAATTATAAAGTTTAATTATCGAATCAAAAAAATATCTAAGTGCGAGTCGCACTCGCTTGCAGAGGGTTTCGTTCTATAAACCTTCACTTCACACATTTTATAAACATTTTCTCTTCACGACTACCTTGCGTTTTCCGTGGGAAAACGCTTACGTTAAACCACTCCTGTAAATAGCTCTAGTGAGGTTTTGTATTCTGTATTTTTTTTAAAGTGTCCAGCTCAGATTTTTCGGTGATGAGAGAAGAATACTGTTTATTTATACACATTATTTAATTTCTTTTAAACTGTGCTATTCACAATTATAAACAGAGCGTTAGTTCTCATATGTAAATATCGTATTACGTGAAGATCTACCTTTTTGGGATAGGCATACGTTAATAAGCGATCAAAGGAAATTTTTCATAACAGGTGCCACTTGATACATTTCACCAAAATTGTTTTAAATTTCCAATGTCATCAATTTTTTTACTCACAAAAAAACACTCTTCTTTTGAAGGGACCGAGGTTAAGCTCTAAGGTTTCTAAACTTATCCGGGTGTGATAGCGAAAATAAACTTAGCACACGGTATTATGTTTAGATGCTTTTATTAAATGGTTTCTGATCAGACTTACCGGCCTTATACGCCTATAGAGTGAGAAAAAGACGGTTTGTTTGTTACGTTAAAATTTATTATTTTCCTTTGCAAAGGAAGCGTTTTCGACTATAAGCACATCAAGCTAAGTCTTGTTGGTTACAGATTTTATTTACGAGTAGCGCGAGCTCTTTTCTATAAATAACGGATATTATCGACAAGACCTGTTTCATATCGTCCGCGGTAGACGTCGCGTTCGCATAAGATAGATTTTATGTGACCGCCGTGCAAGGACACTAGATGCGGCAAGACCTTTGTGGCAGACAGGACAGGGTTTTTGGTATGTTTTTTGGCAGCGCAATGACATACAATATTCAACCCGAAAATAGGACTTCGTTCGCGTCACGCTATAAATTTGTAATTGAGACGCCTACCTCCGTGTGTCTAAAGACATGTGACAAAAGATTGATAAACAGAAACGAGAGTAAACCTATAAGGGTTCCGTTTTTTTATTGGATATATGAAACCCTAAAAAAACTAGGAATCTATGTAGATTAGCTCAGTACTTATCGGATTTACTTAAATTAATAAGTACTTAACTAATCGACTTAGGTTTTTGAAAGCAAACTTTATTTTATGCATAACTAATTGGCCCGGCAGACGTCGTTCTACACTTTCTTGCAGGTGACATGTCCGTATAGTTAATGCCCACAGTTATATCAGTATGGACGTGAAATATTTTTTTTTCCTTTGTATCGATCAATGTCAATTTCAACCTCGATTTCGTGATCGATTCCAATCCTAGTTACAGTCTCATTCTATTCTCATCCCTACACTAGTTTTCACCGCCAGTCCCGTGCTCAATTAGGATTCCGGTCTCGCTTTCTATTCTGATTCTGGCCCTGTTCTCGATTCTGCCCTCCGTCCCGCTTTCAATTCCGACTTCTCTGATTGATTGGTCATAGTTCCGATTTCAAATAAGCCGGGGGTCAATATCAAGATAAAAAGTCGCTAATATTACTCAATAATAGTGTAGCTAATCATGAGTAAATGAATTTTTAAAATCGATGTAGTAGTTCGGTTTAATAATACGAATACACGATCGAAGCCAGGGACATATCCTAGTAGGCAGAATATACAAAACTTGGAACATCCAGCTCCTCGTCCTTGATTTCGTCTCTGTTCAATCCCGATTCCGGTTGCATTTAAGAGTAACAGTCGACGTACCTACTTGTTTTTTCTTAGTTATAGGCGACCAAAGTGCTTATGTATATACTGTGCGTGAAACGTGGATAAAAGTGTAATAACATAGTTTGTACATTTGTAGTGCATTTCTTATCAGCAACGGCTCAGAAACTCTATATTTAGCATTGTCTGACATGCTCTTGGCAGGTTTTTTTTTGTTTACATTGAAATTTAATTACATAAGTAGATTAATTTACGTTTTTTACTTACTAAGACTGTAATTAATAATTTTATGTATTTACTACTAAGTATTAAGTATTTATTACTTAATAAAGTAATTACTAATACTAATAAATGCTGTTATTTATTACGAAAAAATAAAATAAGCCAGATATTAAAGATACAGGCAAGCGGATAGTTTAGAGGTGTTAGTTTGTACTTTCTTTTTTTGTTAACGATTTTTTAAATGTGTTTTTATCAATCAATGTTGTATCAATCAAATTGTTTTTAAAAAGTCTTTGGTCACAGTTTTTAATTTTTTTAATTCAAATTTTATTTTGGATTGTAGAGGTTTAACCCTAAACCGTTCAGCCTTATCCAATATTTACAGAGGATTCTAACGACCATTGTAACCGATCTAGTGAAAAGGTTCGTGTTCTAAAAGTTAACAAGCTCTCGAAAACTTTAAGCGAGTAGTGTAATTTAATAAAAAAAATAATTTAATGAAAATTTAATAACTTATTGATAAATTTTATTCGCCCATGGTTGTTTATAATTCGAAATCAGTATCTTCCAATTTGAAGGCAGCATTCTTGATGACTAGGCATTCACCGATATTTAACTCGTAATAAACATTTATTTTGATTACACTTGTTTAAATTATGAAGAATTGATTATTATAATTTTCTCTGCTTTATAACAGAAAATATAATGAAATTTCTAAACGCATCGGTATAAGGAAGGAACATTTAATTAAGAAGCTCGATTCATATTTCGTGAGGTAATAATAATAATTGTTTGAAATTAAAGCTAAGCCGCTCTCGACTAGGGGAGCTCTCGGTGATGTCGTAATATTTGAGATAATGGGACGACCTTAAACATTTCTCCCTGGCCCGAGAATATCCTCTAAATATTTTTGTGTAAAGGATTCTCCGGCCGTAAAAGTCATAGAAGGATATGAGTCAGGCTTATGCAATCTTCATATATCTGATAAAGTTTAGACCGTTTATGTCAAGGTCTCGGATATCGCGTCTCGGGCCGCGCGCCGCCCACAAACTTTGGCCGACGCGCTCTTTCCCTTCGTTCCATTTAGCAAATAGTTTTTTGATGAAGGGCCTCGGGAATAAAATCATAAAAAGAGTACTTTGCCCGAGCTCGTGCGACAAAAAGGGCTTTATCATATTACTTTAACCAAAATTCGTCTTTATGTCGGCTGCGGGATTATTGAAAAGAAATGTGGGATTGTGATCGGCGGAAATGCCTTTTTTGTTTCCATCGGTTTTTTGCTTACCGTTCAGCGGCCTACAGTTTCTTAGAGCGAATCGATTTAGGCAGCGTCGAATATAGATATATCGAGTCGTCCTCTATGACTGATCGCGTGGGACCTTGAAGTATTTCATTCGATCTATATTAGTAAGCTCTCTCAGGGAGACGTGAATGCGAGGGGAACGTCCCGTGGTATGAGGTCGACATGTTCCCCTTTTCGTACCCCTAGACCCGCAGTCGCTCGGCGGCGAACAATGTCTCTTTATAGACTTGTTTATCGCCCACCGCGAGACATTCCCGCTAGGATGTTCGTTTAAGTTTCACTCACAAACGACTCCGTCAGTGTACACTTTCACCGCAACGTACCGCAGTGCCCTTTTCATGGCATCCATAAAACAGGTTTGATGAGGTCGAGTCCAAAGAAATAAAACAAAATAGAACTTTAATTCTGAAGTTCCAAATCTACCTTTTACCCCAAATCTTTTTCTAATACTCGTATAAGTTAATTAAAAAAAAAGGCTCGAATTTTTAGAAATAACATAAAATGTATTATTCGCATTTCGTTGTTCTGAGAAAAATCTACACGTAATAAGACCTCAGAGTGATGATAAAGTTTGCCCCGGGGAGCTTAATGAAACAAAGGGACGATATAATGAAACTTTTATTCGACATTATTTTCCAGTGACCGAAAAAGTTCGCCGAGTTACACTCGTACATGTTTTCGCACTGTACCTATATACACGTATAAAAGTCACATGAGCGTTTGCGACACGCGCGGCACCGGCAGCGGCGAGGCGGAGTCGGGCTGACGCCGTCACACGCGCATCTCGTCGATGGCGGCTTGCGGCAGCGCGGCGGCGTGGCTCGGCTTAGCGCGCCGCAGCGTGGCCAGCCCGCCCGCCCCCGCCGCGCGCATCGGCGACCCGCCCCCGGCCCCGCTTCCGCCCCCACAGACTCCCGCGGATCCGTTCGGCGGCAAGAATTTCTGCTGCCTTAGCTCCTGCGGTAGGGTCGGCGAGTTATTAAACTGATTCAAATTCTTCGGTAGAGTCGCGTAACCGGTCATCTGTGGATGATTCACATTGGTCGATAACCGAAAACTACTGTTTCGACCGCCTAGTTTGCCGGGCAGGATCGTGGTGTCGATGCTCAGAGTCGGGCTCGGCGGCGATTTTCCCAACTCTAGCGGGCCCTTGAAGTTCAGATCGGCGAGATGAGGTTCGCTGCCCATAGCCGCATGCGCCTTCTTCAGCCTGTTGTGGCGTTCGACGTCGACGACTAAGCTCGGCGCGTGGGTGGGATCCATGTGGTAATGCGAGTGCTTCCCCGATATGGTCTCGAAATGTTTCTCATTGAAATGCTGCTGAGATTTTCCTCTGGATCTCGTTTTGTCACGTTGATAGTATACTCCCGCAAATATAAGCACGTTTAGTATTAGAAGAGAACAGCCTATAGCGATGGTGACGCTGAGCGCGGTCGAGTACGCGGCGTATCCGGCGGCCTCGAGATTCGCTAACGTGCTGTCGGTGCTGTTGCTTCCCTGGACGTCCCGACCGCCCGGCAACAACGTCACACACGTCGCTATTATGGTGTCGACAGTACTGAGTGCAGAATCGACGTAAACCGATCCGTTTGGATGGTGTCGGCGTAAGGGATCCGTGTCGGAAGCCGAACGCGACAACGGGTCAGGTCGGACGATTCCTTCGTATAAATCGGGCTCGTTGTGATTTTTGAACAGGCTGTGTCTCACGGCGACGTCCTCCATGCCGGCGCGATGTAACTCGGGGACGAGCCTCAACCATACGGATAGCTGATGCGCACGAAAATGGTTTTTTACGCGGGGTTTCATGCCTAAAATAAAAATAAGCAGTAAGCGAAATATGAAACTACAAATATGAGAACGAAACATTTTATCGGTCGGCCTGACCTATTTCCAAATATTTCTGATGTGTGGAGTCGTACTCTTCCCAGTTTATGCTCCGGAATTTATTGCGCTCTCTGGACGCAGGCAACAAAACTTCGGGCCGGAAATTCTCATTGGGATTTCTGTAACAATGCACACATAGAAATATATCCTCTTAAGCAAATATGTAGTATGTACTATAGCGGCTTTTTGGTGTAACAAATTCAATGAATATACGCATTATCATAAATATCTAAAACGAATAAAATGATTTAATTTTGTTTTGCTTGCTTCTAATAATCGAAAATTAAACTGTCTACATAGAATTCCAACACCTACTACAAGACTCAGTGTCATAAGAGGCAAATAAATTTTAATACTGTATTGTGTATTTGAGCGAACACAGGTATACAACAATACAATTTTGCCGTCCCCGCGCTATTGTGAAACTCGCTACTAATAGATCTGTTAGCGTCCTCTACAAGCTTAATATTAAATTTGCTGTTACCGCAAAGTTGGAGTCGAGCCGAGCGCGTACGCGTTACAGAGCTTTAACTTAGTTTCCGCCTTGTGATGTATTCACGAGAAGTTCTCGGTCGAGATTCGCGCCGAAGAATACAAACTGTTATTTGGAACGATCGACATCGACCGCGCCGGGCTACGGCGCAGGCTAATATTGTATTTCGTCGGTAGGAAATAGAACCTATTTTAGCTTAAACGGTTTTTAATTTCAGAGGTCTTTCATCTCGCAGCCTATCGACAATAAAGCGTCCATTGACAACAGAATAAATTCCTATATCTCACAATAAATATCGGTTTTGGAATTTCGAAAACCAAATTTAGAAAACAATTTTCTATATTCTGTTATGAACTTTCTTGTCCTAATGGTTTCACGTGTTGGAATATGTTATGTTTTCCTATAACGTAATGTGCTTATAAATTAAGTTTCTCCTTTGTTGCATATATCTAAGTACCGAAGTTGTGCTTCTAGTACATAATGAATATAAAATAAAAATTTAAGTCGGACGTTAGTCCAACTTAAACGTGTATCTACATTGCCACATTATAACTTAGTACTTGAGCAACCGAGCTTCCTCGAGTCTTTCGAGTTTCCCGTGGAAATACAAATAATTTCGTTTGGGAAAAGTTGCTTATATCTGTTTCCATCAATATTCTACTGTAAAATTTATTTATCTAGCTTATTTATGTGGCGACATCTTTATATTGTATAATGTAATTTCTGATTGAGAACAAAAAGCCTAACAACTATACAATTATCTCAAAATCATTCGGAACGGTGTTTAAAACAACGTCTAGAAAAATATTTACTTTATGATAAATGAATTTCTCTTTTAATACGATAAGATACAATGGTGGTGTAAAATGGGTTTTAAAAGTTCAGTAAGCTATAACGATGTTTGGAACTATACCCTGCTTAGCGCAATATAGTAAACTGGCTTTCACTCCCGGCTCCGCCTGCGTAGAGAATGAAATTCTTCACCTTGTATTTCGAAGGATGTCTCTCTCTTTCTTTCAATCCTGCTATGGTCCTTAAATTCAATTTAAATTATGTTCTTGATTTAGAGCCCAGTCTTGCTTTCATTTCCGATTTCGGCCTGACTCTCGATTAAGCCATCGATGGTGTTCTCGATTTTAGACCCGTTTACGTTCCCGGTCATTTATCACATTTATCATGTACCCTATAACTTCACGGAATAATATTCTTATTATATGTTGCGTTTTCAATCGTGTTATTTGCACATGTATGTGCAATAATTATTACAATAACTAATGAATATAGTTAATTATATACTTATGTTTGTGTTTTTCTATTCGTTGGAAATCAGTCACGTAACATTATCTATCACATCGGATTAGTAGAATCATGAAACTTCCACTTCATGGATGCGAATGTGCACACGTTAATAAACAATAAAACTATCGAATGGATTCTGAAGAAACTTGGAAAACATACAATATAAAAATACAAATTAAAATATAATTTAATATAAGCCTTAAAGCTAGAAGCCACTCTCTCCCTTCATCACCCCTTTTATCAGATTTCTTATTCCTACTTAAGAGGCAATGCCAACGCACTGCCGACTCCTCTGAAGTTTTGGGTGTCCATGGGCGACTACCTACTTTTTGGTGGTATACATGCTCCTTTACCCCTATATCTAACTATAATCAGCCATACAAAATCAATCAGATATATATAAAGTAGTAGTGTAGCTTCCTATAAATGAAAAAAAATTTAGAATCGTTTTAGTACACCCAGAGATTTTCATCTACTCACAATTTCATAACATATTTTCTATTTATCAATTTAATTTAAACAATATTCAGGGAAAATAGAATAAAATCGCTACACTTCGAATTTAAATATTGAGTTATATTGGAATTTCACGTCATCGACATTTTTCGAACTAAGTAGGTATAGCATAGTTAATAATTTTACCAAATATCTAATGTAACCTTAAATTTTAATTATTCACTTTTATTAACGCATTACATCTACATTTTTGTTATATTTTATCAATTTAAATACCTGTTAAACAACAAAATCTATATCTATTCGTTTCCATTCGATGAAGCCACCTCAAAAAAGCAACAACGCCAAAGTCTCCACTATCATAATAACGCTAAGAAATCATTCAGGACGGCGACCTCACCCGCTCCTCGCGAAATTGGCAATGTACAGCATCAACGACTCCGCGAGGGCCACTTCAGACTTGGTGTAATTCTGCGGGAAGTGGCCGAACCCGCCCACCAGCGGCGCGCCGAATACGTACGGCAGCTCTTCGCCGTGTGCACCGAACCCATTCGCTGTATGAGAAATCAGAACAAATTACAAACGGAACTCCGTTGACGGTACGTACCTGTTATAGAACGCGGCAGAATGTTTTCGTGTGTCTCCTAGTGAGTTTAGATCGAAATTAAGAATTACTACATCGACAAAATCAAAATATAATTAAAACGTGTTCAAACTACTTTACTTTAATATCTTATTATTGAAATAAATTAAATATATTTGTTTCGTTTATATAAATAACAAAATATTCAAATGATTACATTTGAGAAGGTGGTTAAATTTGTGTGTCAAGCGAACCGCAATACGTATTTTTAAAACCGGTTTAAATGTATCAAACCGCATATAGATAACGATAGAGAGTTCTTTCCAAATATATAAAAAAAAATGTAATAAATAAGAGGTAATATTTTTATTTTGAATGAGGCAAAATTTTCTGAATTATCCACATATAAGATCCAAGCCTCGCAATCTGACGAAAATCATGTCTGACAAACACTCGAGCCGCAAACACACTGGGAAGACGGGCTTATCGAGCTCAAAAAACTCGTTTCCAGCGTCGCAGGCGTGCATGCCAATTACTACGCTCTGACTGCTTTTACATCTGGCTCATGTATGGGAACTTGCAAAAATAGACTAAAATCGGTTCATGTACTATGAGTCTTCTTTCATACGTGTCGACTAATAGGTAGGTCTTCTTTGTTTTAATCCTTTGGAGTGCAGCCAATGACCGGAACGGAGTGGCGTAGGGTTTACATAAATTCTTTTATTTATTCAACAACGATACATCGATCGGACGCCTCGTAACAAAGCGAAGTTCCGCATAATGTAAATGGAATGCAAACGCACAACAATGCGTTTGAAAGTAATAAAACAGGATATTCCAATTTTGTAACAAATAATAATCCCAACCTTCCCCCATCCAATCATTTATAATAGGGTTTCATTTTACAATGTAAAATCGATTCCCTGTACAAAGCACGAATCTAATTATTTTTCGTATGAAATTTAATATACTGAGAGGGGAAAAAAATGTTGTTCCGTATTATCAAGGCACGTTGAACATATTTTTTGGCGTCGTACCATTCATTCTTGCTCTGCTAATGTTAATTATCTCTTCATGGGCAGTACCCAGCGGGGGCCGGGGAGGACAGCTACCCCCCTGGAAATTGTACGTTCTGCAATATATTTTGCCCCGTTTACATTTGGATTAGTGATTAGTGCTGACTTGCATCCAGGCCAGAAGCTGTATCGATGAATCTTCTAATACTTTGAACGCTGTGTATACTTCTTCGTTGGCATCTTAGTCATTCTCCACTGGTGAGGTGTACCCTTCTATGATCTTTTCCATGCTGGTACAATGCGTTTTAGGATTATTAACGACTGTTATTACTATAATGCAATGAAAACGTCATGAACCGATGTCTTGCGAAAGTGCTTTACGTGGCATCTAGGGAATCGTTTAATTTCACTAGTTTATTCTAATATCTGTATAATATTTCTAAGGACTACTATCACACTATTTAATTTCTATTATCCATTATACCTAATAACAAATGCAGAAGTTTCAATAAATTATTTTTTTCATAGTATGCATATTACAAAAAAAATGTATAAAGTTACGTTTTTCTAAAGATTCGTGTAATAAAATTATATACATACTTGATTAAATTAAAATTTAGCATTTCGTGGTGTATTTACTAACTGAATAACAAACTGGTTAAGATTGCATTTTTATATCTAGCGGAAAAATTGAAAAATTTAAAGACATGTACCTGAGGATAATAGCCATCCTTGGTTTGATAATCGAACACATAAAAGAAAGTTTTCGTCGGTCTTCCGGGTACTTCGTCTTCGGTCGGAACCGGTCGGGGGCCTCCACTCAATAAGTCTCCACTCTGGACGAGCGGTGCGATGTATTGAGCGTCTGATAGTGCTGCAACTGTCGCATCTCTCGTGTTCATAGGATTCTAAAAAGAAAACAGATTGCGAAATTAAGAATATGTTTTAAGAAACACGAATTGTGAAAAAGTCTTTTAAGTACTTGTACGTAGCTATTGGAAACTGAAACAGCAATTTCTTAACGTCTAATTAAAAGACAAACCTCTACCGTTCTCTCCCAGTCGGTGTACTCGTTGACTATTGTGTAGAATATTTCGCTCAAGTGATAGGTGTAAGCGTTTCTCACGTACGTCCTGTAATTAATGTAGATTTAATATATTGCAAACTGTACATGTTCGAAATGAAGTCGATGGGAAGTTTACTACCTTAAGATACGATCCCTTTTTTCGGCTTCGATTCCGTTCTGGATGTCTTGCGCCGAAAACTTCCAAAGTGCCTCACTCGTGACCACGCCGAACATCAAGTCGTATTTATTCTGAAAAAGCCTCCTTCCGCTGTCGCTCCTTTTGGTATGCACGTTGTAGTTCTGATTCATGTTGTTCAACGGTCCAAAACTTGGAAAGTCTCCCGTGGGGTAGCTAGTTAGGAAATCTTTCGCAAAATCGGTTTTTATAACAACTCCGTCCACCGATGGTCCGAAATCAGTCAGAAAATTAGGAGGGGAAGTGTCTACGGACAAAAGTTCCTCTATGGACGCGTCGCGTAGACAGTCCACTATTACTTCGTGATTCTTAATCAAATCGTCGGGTATGGTACAGTTCAAGTGATTCGCCAGTTTCAAGGAATAATAAACGGGGTCATCGACGATCGCCCACGAGCTAAGCGCCGACCCGGATAACAAAACGGCTCTGTGAAATAGGCCTGAAAAAAAAGCAGTGCGGACGTGTAATATCCACAGTAATTTTGATGTAGGCTTAACAGAGTCTAAAGTTAAATTTCGCTCGTGACCCGAACAACGAAGTTGACAAAGCTCATATTGTTACAAAGTTATGATTACGAGACTGAGCTTTGCAATCGTAAAGAGGTTTTAGTATCATCCGAGTAATAAATTTAACATTTATTACTGGGATTCCTATTTTAACGGTTTGTTATAATTGCTATGTCACTTAACCATAATTTCAATTAGACATAAAAATACAAGTTAATTACACGAGACAAAAGAAAATTTTGAAATTAAATTAAACAACGAATAGTATTATGTTATGAATATCATCTTATCATAATCATCTCACCCGGCATAACAGTAGGTGATATCATTAAAAAATTGATACATGCAGCTCCCGATCCGTGACCTACTAAAGTGATGTTGGCAGGGTCGCCGCCAAAAAGGGCTATGTTTTGCTGAACCCAATGCAGAGCCGCTATCTGATCCATCAGTCCGTAGTTTGCCACCCGAGCTTTCAGATGCGGCGCGGGATTCGCGTTCAGGAAACCTGTCCAGATATTTCGTCCATTTTAATTCGTTACCGTCGACACCGTCGAAGAGAGCTTCTTAAGCTTCGAGAGTGAATTTTCAAACGAAACAAACGAAAATTATTAAACGTTCTAAATCGATTTTTTCGGATCGACGAAGAACGGCATGCGCCGCGGACTCACCCAGAACGCCGAGCCTGAAGTTTAGAGTGACGACGATGAGGTTGGCGTAGCCGGCGAGCGCGGCGCCGTCGTAAGCGTTGCCGGAGCTCCACGAGTAACTCTCCCCGTGCACGTACACGACGACCGGCAGCGACTCTTTCGTCTCGTCCACTGGAAAACGGAATCCGGAATGAATCCGGTAAATGGATCGCGGCGAGTTGACGGAATGAAGTAGAAGTTTCTTGCATTTTATCCGGCGTTTCGTTATCGGCTTTAATCGTTTTTGTGCGCTTGAGCTATTTTCTCGTCGGCATCCTTACATAATGTTTCTTTAGAATAGCCCATTTCAAAAATATCGAGGCGATTATGTTTGTGGATGGAGAAATCTATAAACAGTGTCGATAAGCACTACATCGTTGAATTATAATAAAAAAAAACAAATTTGTAAACCCGTCCATTGTTTAAATTCTCGTATTTATGTATTTATATTATATCAGATATTCTGATAGGTTTCCGACTGAGTTTCTTGTAAATCTTATACTTCCACATTATTAACACGAAGCCTCTATCTGTCTGTCAATTTGTTTGCGTCCTTATAATTTATGAACCTTTGCTCCGATTCGTACAATTATTTTTTTAGCGTGTTATCTGGCCATAATTTGACGTACATTAATTTTCGTTCGCGGCTTCAATCGAGTAAATGCAGAATGAATTCCTTATTTTTTTACAAGTCTTTGTATTAGATAATAGCAAATTCCAAGGAAAGATTTAGATCAACACAGATTCGTGATCGGAATTGCGATCAGAAACGGAATATGAAACAAGAACACTAAAGAGATCGTTTTGCAATAATACAATTTAGTGGTAGTAGGAAATTGTGTTGTCGTGCTAAGAGTACACTTTCCTCTGGGATAACGTTATTGGAATCGAATCGGGGACAGAACTGGCGTTGGGGGTCGAGTACGGGACCAAATTCTTGGGAGCAGGACGGGAGGTCGAGATCAATTTTAAGAGCAAGACCCGAATCAGGATCATAGCTTAAAGCGTCCTCACTCGATGTCAAAGATAAACAAATTCATTCGATGTTTGCCCGGAAGCTGCAGGCGCAAAATGGCTGTTTAAAAATGTATTGCAATAATGGTTGCACGCCTCACAGTGCGAATTTTCTACTCTCAATATTTCGCTGTGTTACCGCCGAACAATATAAAATAATTTTTATATCTCAACTTACGCACTAAATCAAGAAAAGAATGAATATTTTGAAAACTAGACATATGAAGTTACAAAATCATAGTGTTTTTCAGTCATTTTCTTTAGTACATCAAAAAGTGTATTTAAAAAATTATAGGTACGTTTGTACTGCACGTTTTAAAAATTTATATGCAATTCATCGTTGTAAATCCTATTTAATAATCATCCATTTATTCTGACGATAAACCCTATCACTTATCATGATTTAATTCATAAATGAAATTCAATGAATTTTGTGGGTTTCTTTCGTGAAAGTTATCTCCGACAATTTTTAAACTCTCCCCTATTACATGACTATTTAAATACTTCTGCAATAATATTTTTTTTATTCTTAAAATAGTTTTTTTTGTTGTATAACAGATAGATCTTAATAGGTATTAAATATATTTATTTTCGCCATACAGATAGATATGAAATGATACTTAATAGAGATATAAAAAAAATTAAATACATTTCATGGTCAGGAATTATTTAATAATAAAATTAGTATTTGTGATGGCAAGAGAGTGGAGATGAGTAACTTGCAATCAAACTGTATTACATCTGTGTATTTTACACAGCCAAAATAAGAAATACCTAAAAATTAAAAATTGAATGTCGAAAAATAGGAAATATATTTTAACATTCAATTTCATAACTGTATTTTTTCAATGAGTTTTCCCTCTAGTTATTTTCAATTTGTAATATAATAAACGTGTGAGATGTGCACT
Organism: Eumeta japonica; assembly: GCA_005406025.1. Taxonomy (NCBI): domain Eukaryota; kingdom Metazoa; phylum Arthropoda; class Insecta; order Lepidoptera; family Psychidae; genus Eumeta; species Eumeta japonica. The sequence goes on from BGZK01002087.1 coordinate 32,279, forward strand.
TTAGGTTTTTACATTTTTTTCTTTCAAATGGTCCGTAACTTATGCGGATTTTACATCATTTATTTAATATGCTGTAAAATCCAAATGAGGAAAGTAAATTATTATTTAAACGCTAAATATAAAACAAATAAGAGTAATATATAGCTAATTATTTTCTGAAAATTACGACGTGTCTACGTACGATCATTGCAGTTTACGTTATGATGATAATGTAGAAATTAACTTACTTTGTAATGGTGAGAAAACATTTAAATAAAGACAATCTTCACTTTGATTCTTAAGATAAGGCATCAGTCTTTTCAAATATTCTAATCTGCCTTTTGGCATTTTTTTCCAACATGGTCCTTTCGTCGTTCAAATCTGGCAACTTTTGGGGGCAGGCGGGGCCCGGCCTGTCCGACACGCGCACGCCGTCCCACGGCGAGGGCGTCCTCGTGGGACTAAACCTAAGGAAGATCAGAAAGTCTAGTCAAATACTAGATCAGTTAAGATTTTAGTAACGTTGTTTTTAAAACTTTATCTTGCCGTGTATCTAGGAAAGTAAATTCGTTATGTCCAAAGTTCTTATTCGGTTTTGCCTCAATACTTTTCGTCATTTCCATCGAAGTAAAGAAAACTTAAGGAAACAGAAATACTCAAGTCTGATAAAAATTAAATATTTTTTTCTCGACCCGCTTAGGATGATTATAAATTCTTTTACAAAATTGTTAATCTAACACTAATTTAATTTTTTTCAACTTGATGAAAAAATAAAACAAATTATTCACCAGATAAAAATTTTCGTCATCAATTATTAAATGATCTTCAAAATCTAGCTTGAATCCATTCTTTATTTCAATCTAATTACTTATACAAAAAATACAACGACGGGCTAAACTATTATAACAACCTATTGTCAAGAACTATTACATACACATATTATTTTATTTTCCTCCCACATCTTGCCATTTTCAATATTCTAATGTTAAATAAAAATTCGAACGCTATTTCATGTGTAGTAATGTAATTAACATAATTAACCAAATATTTTCTTGTCCTCCTTTGTTAAGATTTATAAAGTTGCTTGTTGTACAAGTGCTTTATTATACAGTTACTTATTGCTTGTATAACAATATAAAATCCCATTTATGGGCATAGGTGTTCACATGCTTCGTGTAATCTGCTTAAATTTCCTTGTTTTGTAGGTTTCATCGAACTGCTTCCACATAATGCGGTGGTTAGGCCATTTAAAAATAGAGCATTTTTCAAAGGACATCTTTTAACTTTTTAATTGATTTCAAAATTAAATCTTACTTCTAAAATTGCCACACACAATCATCTAGGATTCGTCATTTAAAATCTACATACCTGTTAGAACCCACGGGCGGCGTCGCGTACGGCACGCCCAGGAACACCTCGACCGGCCTCAAGTACCTGTGCTCGTCCATGCCGAGCACGATGCCCTGTAACTTCCCGTACTTCGTCTGCACTATCCTACTGCTTATCTTAAACTTGACGCTCGACGGCGGCAGCGGGCTGGACGGGCTCAAGTAGTACCTCTTGTAGTCGTCGTAGTTGCTGTAGACGCCGCCGTCGCCGCCGTACAGCTTATCCAGATAGTTCTCGTTGTAGTACGGCTGGTGGACGTCAAAATTGACTTTGGTGTAGTCCGGACTGTCCGCGTCGTGCTCGCCGCGCTCCTCGCCGTGCTCGTCGTAGCTGTCGACGTCGCGCTCCGGGTCGCCCCGTTTGTTGAGTTCGCGAGTTTTCACCGCCACGTTCACGGTGGGCGCGTCTCTATTGTTGTACCCGTAGACGTTGGCGTTCATGTTGGTGGTGTTAGAATTGACCGACTGCAGCGTCAGGACGGCGATGACGGCGAACGAGTAGACGTTGACGATGTTGATGAAGTAGAAAGCGCAATGCGCGATACACCTTACACTCTTCACTTGAACGCATCCGGGGGCGTGTGCGCAGTCGTGCATGCTCCCGTCGCAGTTGGTCGGACTGCGTCCACGGTGGGTCGTCCCGCCTGTGACATTGGATATCATATTTCGTCAAGTGATCATCTTAACTTTGATCGTTCACCTATTACCTTATATCGTTGAGTGTTTCATCGGATCGACATCTGGAACAAATAAACAATACATTTCGGTCGATTCTGAAAACTTTTAAACGATCGATATTATTACATATAATTCCTGGGCAATTAAGGCTTACTCGATATGTTTTGAGGTCATCGGAGCACTGTGATAACCTCCCAGGACTTACGTTGCTCATGTTGATTTCCAAAAACAATTATTGATCCACATACGTAATGTAAGTAAACTATATAATATGCAAAATTTACTTGTTGCCTGTTTACAATACAATAATGTAACTTAGTACCATTTGTATAAGGTATGACATGTAACACCATCTATTGTTGAGAATATTACGTTAAGCCTACTGGTACCTCGATATTACAAAAAATAGCAAAACAACATTGCTTTAACCTCAAACTTTTACGAGGCGTTTTTCCAGGAAAGACACATCTATATATATACAACGTTATCAAAGTAAAAAATGTCATCGAAATCGTTAATGTCGTTTCCAAAATAACAATGTGTAAATTTGTCTCGTAACAAGAACTGCCTAGCTAAATAATTAAATAGTGTATTATTTTTTGTTATTATTTAAAAAACTCGTAAAACATTTCAAAAACGTATTTTATTTTCTTGTTTCGTTTCGTAATAATATAATAGTATGTGCATGAAAATACTTTGACATACGTCCGTCTGTTAGTTCCAATCTTTTTCTTGGAAGCCTTAATTAAGACCTCAAAATTGCTAGAATACAGAATGTCATTGAAAAGGGTTAATGACATTATAACAATTACTGTAATTGTGGCAATATAAAATTGACATTTTAGGGGTGTACTGTATGTGTGCGTATATTACAGAAAAAACGGTATATGTACAAAATAAAATTGTATTAAAAAAAAAATGAAAACACTCGTTCAAGAAATTTTCTAAAATTATTCGACCATAAATATAAATGAGCATTCCTCTTTAACGACACCTATAGCGATACATAAAGAACAATTGTTGCGACTTTGAATATCAACAATTTAGTGTTAATATGATGAAAATAATATAAATCAATTCTTTTCATTAAGGCTTTCACTTCACTACTATCGATGTATTTCGACATTATTCGAAGTATTTCACGAAGCGTTTTCTCCAATAATAAAAAGCACTTGGAAAATTATTTATGTTACTTAATAAAAATTACAATTTACAATCGCAAAAGATGAAAGCTCTTCACATTTTAAATACCAAAATATCGTACTGTTACGATTTCTCAATTCAATTTCATTTTTTCATTACTACATCCGTTACTAATTTGAGAAAACACGGAAGAAAAAATCTCGACTTCTAAGTCACATAAAAGGTCACAGAAAGCGAATTGAGTCTCATCGATCGCGGCACAAAGGGAAGGAAAAGACCGCCCGGGGAAACTAAACGTGAAACGATTATAAAGGAACTTAGAGGAATTCATCAAATTAAATTTTCTCACAACCTTCACGGACAAAGTGCGAACCGAGCGCTTAATAGAAGCATCAACGCCGGAGGAGCGCCGCAATAAATCTATTCACGTTGGCGGGGCGACGTAGAAGAACGCGACACCAATTAAAATACGAATAAAAACTCTCTGGTTTGGCTCCGAATGTGAGCACCCGGAACCATGCCTGTAATAAGTTAGATCACACGCGAATAGACCTAGAATCACCTTTTTATTTAACGAGATGATCATTAGAAGGTAAAATGTTTTACATGTTAATTAACGTATTGAGAAATATTTTACTTCTCTTCATAGCCTTCTCACTTTCACTATTGATTATGAAGATAATAACGAAAATAAGGGAAATAAAAATAAGGGAGAGTGAATGTAATCAAAAAAGGTACTTATAATATTTGTAAGGTTTTTTTTTTATAACACATGTAAACATTTCATATAACATTATTACATGATTGACATTTGATATTCAATTTAGATCTTGTAGTGTCATTTAGGCACTACAAGATCTAAAGATAATTCTATTTATAATTCCATTTCATTCGCTTTGTCATTAACGATTTTCGTGTTTATTACGAGCTTTGTATTTATATCCCATTTTATTCTTATACGACTCGCCGCCTAACAAAAGCTGCCGCCCGAGCTTCTAAGCGTTCGACGTTTTGTGAGCGCCGGCGTGACATTTTAAGAGGCTTTCCGGATGAGATTACTCGGTTTTAATAATTTTTGCGGGCCCAGGTGCGAAACACATCGAGCTTTTTTCGCTTGTCAGCTGCCTTAAGAACTTACTTACAGCTTTTCCTCTTGTATTCCTTTGTCGTTTTGAGGCGGCCCTGAAAATGGATGTGACGTAATCTACTCAGCGAATGGAAGAAGAAATGTGGGTAGGTATTATTTTGCATTATAAAAACGCCACATTATCCTCTGTCCTTGTTTCGTACTTAATGGTCTTTCTTGTTATGTCTAAGACTTTTTGTATAGTTGCATTTCAGTGTGTTTCTTATCTATAAAGCTGTAACTTAATTACACTGTTAAAAGCGACAGAACGATATTCGTCTAGGTTGCATATTTTTATTAAAAAAAGAGCGCATTACGCACACAAAGAGTTAAAGAACTTTTTTTACATTTTTGAAAATAAATAAAACTCATATCAAATTTCAATTAAATATTTCCTGTGAATTCAAATAGAGGCATTTGTATCTTGACGTGACAACGTCTTAAATTAGGTTGCGGCTGGAGTCACAAAAGTAACGCTCGGTAACGTAACGATGAGTCACCGAACGAGAGGCCCGCCGAATGCCCGCTCTCTCCCACTCAACTATGATCGGTCTCGCGCGCACTAGAAATTAGTGCATAGCTTGCAAATGTATTGCAAGTTATTGTATGTATATTTGTATATAAATACGTATGTATGTGTAAAGGTAAAATAAAATTTGTTAATATGAAATTCAGTGCGAGATTCTTTGTATAAATTAATGTTTTAAATATAATTCTTTGTATAAATAAATGTTTTAAATTGTTACTATTATTTCATCCTTCTTCCTACTATACGAATGAATATTCACATTAAAATGATTTTACCATTCAAAGTCGTTGTCACGTAAACTTTCGCCCGTATACCGACTTTACAGGCAACCAAATTTTTTTATATTTAAATTGTTAATGGCACATAGAGTGAAAGTTTTCCTACTTATATTTCGATAATACAAAAAGTGACCTCATATTTTGAAACTATATATTTTTAGGCTTTGATTACTATTTTTTTGACTCGATTCTTGATGGGTTTACCTTGTACATATATTGAAGCTTTGATGTCCTTGTTTATGGTGGGTAACCCTATCAATAATATTTTGAATTACTAACAGCAAAATTATATTTTACGTACATTATTATAGAACGTTGTTATAAAAAAATATATTATCATAAAAGCATTTTAATCTATACGACCTAAATAAAATTTCAAAAATGGAAAAAATTGTATTATAATAAATTAGTTAAGAAAGAGATCATTTATTTCAAAGGTTTTTTAGTTTCATCTAGATATTCCCGTATGTCTGTCTGTAATCAAATCAATCTGAAGTTTAGACTTCTTAGTGTCATTAGATTTAGTTAAAACTAGAGAGATTTATACAAGTCCGGCAAAAATGTAACAATCTATTATCACTGAACTGATCTGATAATAGTCTGGAGGACATTGAAACTTCTCATTGGTGAACAGCACAAACAGGAAATTGTATAAATACATTTAATTATGTATTTATTTTTTTATGTATGTGTGGTAATAACTTCGTCAATTGTGTAGCTTTCTGGAAATGACTCCGAAAACGACTAATTATTTAAACAGGTTTTTGAAGGCGATTAATTTTATTTTGTTTCTGTAAAAAAAATATTTGTCATTGCAACATTGCAAGTTTACGAAAACTTCGAAAGGTAGAAGAGCGACATAAGTCAAAATTTACTTTATTGTTAGAATTTTTTATGAAAAAAAAAATACTCTAATAGTTATGCGCTAATTTAACAGCAAATACCCAATAAACGAATCGAATCGATTTACCTTAGTTACCTACAAGTTAACGTTACGTTAAAGTTCATAAGTTACCCGGGCGTTAACGTTAAGACCGACCCTCCATTCCCGCTCCCGGTCAGCTCGCTCCTCCGTCTCCCCCGGGAGGGGTCGCAACGAAAGAGTAACAAAAACTTTTACCGACCTTAGATTTCGCTTACATTTGCGATCAGATTAACTTACACTGCGGTAGATGTCTTTTAACGTTTTTTATTTCTTTCTCTTTCTTTTGTTCTGCACGTGTATTAAATGAGGTCGCCCTATTGCTACGGTTTTATGAATCTTTGCTTATAAATGTGAAAGCGAGTTTGTTTGTTCCCTCCACTTTCGCGGCTTAACGGATTTTCATGAAATTTTGAATACGTACAGCCTGTATTATGGAAATGAGCATGGAATACTTTTTTTGTGGCTGTAGGAAATTGGGTGAGTTTTGAATGACTAACTAACTACGTTCAGCGGCAACGAAGTTAATATCGACAATTCGGTTGCGACGCATCAAAGCTATACAACGCGTCACTCAAATTAATTACCGGAACATAACTCTTTGATCACAGACGAGTGAATTAATAACCTTATGAATTAAGTCAAACAAAAATAATTGCTTAAGTTGTCGGCTCTGCATTCGCATCGATGAAAAATATCGTTAGCAACTCCCGACACGCAAGAGACTAACGTAGTAGTTGTAATGCTCGAGTCGATAGAGTCGACTTCTTAAGAGAGGCTATAAAAACTTCTCAAAGATTTAATACACCTTTACTAATATAGAAAAATTGAAAGAATATTCAACTTTTTTAGTGAATTTTACGACAAAACTTCTCAAACTGTATTCATATTTATGTAAATGATCTACTTTCTGCAATAATAAGATTTAATCAAGAAAGAATGTCCATTTCGTCAAACAATCCACGTAACACTCGAAACGAAATGAAACCGAAAAAACGGCTGAAAAAAATCAGAATTATGTAAGATTTTTTAAATATTACCTATTTGGCGTGCTAAAATAAGATCAATGGTACTCAACAGTGATACAAAAGTGATAAACTGAAAAGCAAAAGCAAAGTATTATTTGCTATTGCTATTCTAATTTTCATGTTTGTAGAATTTTACACGAAAATGATTTGAATGGCCAGTATCATTAGCGAAGACTGCTAAAATCAACTATTTTCTTATGTCGCATATATTTGAATTATGAATATTTATAACACTCTTTTCGAAAGTAACGTATGTTTTCACTTAAGACAGCTTAAGTTAAGTATTGGTACATTCACGGAACACAACGCCTTCCCTCTTAAAATAAAAAACGCAGGTTGTAAATTTTATAATTCAACTATTATTTTTGGCTAGTTTTATTACAATAGTACTGATAATAAATTTTGTACCTGTCATGGACAAATTATATTAAGGTGTTGTTTAATATTTAAATTCGAACATGAATGATTATATTTAATTAAAACCGATATTCTGTTGGACACTTATCAAGTTTGGTTCACATTTTTGATACTAGATATTATCAATAGTTTTGCCCCGTTTCGTAAATAATACTAATACTAAAGCAAATAAATACGAAATAACAAATCAATTATTAACAATAAGAGAGCCTTGAATTTGGTAACACCACTTGCGATTTTCGTGTGATTCGTTAGGGTATTATTAATATTTTCGTAAAACCACTTAAAATTGAACAATTTTGCAACATAGCTTTCGCCAAATAATATGCTCCCATGATCAAAAACGCTCTTAACTGCAAAGTTACCGGTCTCCTTTCTAAGTCGTTATGATCGCCTAACGAGTCTAGTAAGTAAACCTAGAGTCTAGAAGTAAGACCAGCGGGGGACGAAAGGCCACGTAACACTAGCGATTAATGTTAAAGAATCCAATCGGAATGAAATTTGGCTAAAACGCATGTGTGGAGCATCGAAAAGCCTAGACTTTCAACAAAATTTTTGACTACTATTTTGCGCATATTACTGGAGTCATATTTTCCATGAGAGTTGATGATAGAAAAATTATAATAGTAAAATTTGAAAGCAAATTAAAATTTAAGCTGTTGGAAAAAAAGTCTAAGAATTCTAACGTAATCACGAGCATTGACAAAGGTAACTATTTTCAGTTAGTTTTATAACTTATTGCTTCTATGTGATAAAGCCCTTTTAAAGAACTTCTTCTTGGCGATATTGAGATTAAGATTCACTACAATTCCTTATGAAACAATGAAGTGAGATACGTAGCTTTTTTTAATATTTAGCAGGCAGAAATGCAATAAATCTCCATTCTTTTAAACGAACTTAGCATATTAATGCCATATTAATTTTTCATCAAACAAGAGCAAAGTCGACATCGCAATTAGAAACATATGCCGATACAAATTAATTTAATACAATCCTCCACGAATCGAAGTTTAGTTTAGAAATCAAAAGATCCACGTAAAAATAAGGCGATATTCACTCTTCGAACGTCACGTCAAGTGAGATAACTTTACAGAAGTCAAACGAAAGCTCCATTCAAGGGGCGCGATATAAATTGTATTTGCGACTCGTTAAAAGTTCCCGTGGAGCCGGTGTGGACTTTCACTAAGCCAATGTCTAAGTTCGAAACTAAGTTAAGGAAAAAAATGAACCACAATTTCGGTGTAGGTTTCCTAGCTACTTAACTGAAAACTTTGGTATCACGTTTTCTTTGGTTTTTAAGGTATTGAATAACAGATATTTCCTTTATTTATTTTTTATTTAATGTTGTTTGTAATGCCGTTAATTTTGTTCTCTACTTCAAAAAAAATCTTTGAATTCGAATTGATTTTGATTCATAATTCTATAATTACTAAAGTAGCTATTGACCGAGTTGTCAAGAACGTTGCTTTCGATGTAAAATCCACCATCCTCATTTATTATTTCATTAATCTACCATCAAAACTGTGGTGGATTAATTAAACAACGATTTTTTATCTTAAATACATACTATAATACTTAGATAAACTGAAATTGGTTTAGCACGGATTCAGTACTGGGACCACGAATAACAGGAAAATCGTTTTATATATTAGAATGAAATAATTTATTCTATTTCCCAGCAAGCGACGCCATAATAGAGCGCAATACTGTTTTATGTAATAAGATACTCCAAATTGCGGTGATAGATAAATCAGAGAAACTAGTACAATTTTCAAAAATAAATACCAATTTTTTTCTACAGGTACTGAAAATTATATTTACAACACGCGCTTTTTGAAATGGCATTCATTTAAGTTACTACTCATACGAGGACATTCATGCCTAATTTAAGGTCTTTTAGAAACATCTGACGACAAGATAATTATCGTAATGCAAATTATTGGCATGTGCAGCTCTGCGCGAGGACACGTTGTCACGCCAATTCGGTTATATGGTCTTAAGGATGATTAGTTGAATGTGTTGATCCGCAATTTCGATTCTGGTCTAACGCGTTCTGTGAACTATGTGAAAAACGTCATTTTACAAATCTTATGGTAAACTTTCAGTGGCGCATGAGAGATACTACCCAAATTAATTCCATTAAGATCAAAAATACAATTGTAGATCAGAGCTTTTATTATACATATATTTCTTATTAAACCGAAATTCTCTATGAAAAGTTTTTATTTGGATACCCCGTTTATTTTTTATTTTGTCGAACTTTTAAATACAACAAATGATTTTCCGTTCGCAGGCCCAATTTTACTGGCGAATCGAAAACCAGTCCAATCTTAAAAGATTCTCTAAACAGAAGTCGATACGCGATAAAGGAAGCGGGCTGGAAATAGAAAATCTTTTGGTTGCGTGTCCCCGGGCGGCGACGCGACAACGGGACGTCCCGTCTAGATAGACACTCAAATGAATACGTGGGGGTGTTCCGCTAAGCGTCTACGCCGTTCGTCGATGCCAACACCCTGCGGACTTTCTATTTTATAAAATGAAGCTTTTAAGGTTAGTTGTTGGGCTGTTTCGAGTTGCGATGCGCTTTATCATACCGTTATTTTGAAAAGAATCAAAATAACAGTATTATAAAGTGGTGATTACGTCACCAGTCAGCCACTGATTTACTGTAGTAGGCTGATCATTTCCCAGACCGTCTGTAAAACATCTCCTAATCGTAGAGAACTTAAGTAGTTTATAAGCTGGAGTATATTATATTCCTTCTTCTATACAAGTTAAGCTTAGAAACGAGAGAATATATTATTAATATAATATAATAAACAAAACATGATCGTGATAGGTACTTTATACAGAGGTGAAGTTTTGACGGTGCTGAAGTAAATTAGAAATTATGATCTTTTTTTACATCAAACGGACTGCAATGACGAAGACTTAGTGCTTAGTGTTCATCACACCCTCTTGACATGCAGTAGGTGTGATTCCAAATTCTGGACCTGCTATCTTTGACGCTCACTCTTAAAATTTTAGTTATAACCCATTTCAACGACTAGGGGAAACATCGTGATGAAATTGGCGTGTCGGAAGAATTTCATCGAAATCGTTAACGGCAACAAAATCCTCAAGTGGTTTTAACCTAACCTAACCTAACACGCGTTATGTCAGTGAACGATAGTGGAAGGAATATTATCTATCTTAAATTCCTTAATTCTTAATTATTTCTAGCTGTAATCATTAGTTTCTTTGATAATAATCACATTTTAAAATTATAATTTCCTTTCCCCTACCCACATATTTTCTAATCCCAATGCTATACAATTCATATTTTGGGTGAACAAGTAAATCATTTGTCGTTAAAATGTTTTGATATTTTTTTTGTACGTATACTGAACCTATAATTATAATTTATTTATAATATCTAAATCGAAAAAAATCTATGAAAAAATATATTGATAAAAATATAAGGTAACTTATTGCCTAATGATGTATGTATTTACTGCTGGTAGTGCATATATATATTGCATAATAATAACAAACCCTATTCCTTATTAAAACTATTTCGTAATAAGCCAAATAATCAAACTCTTTCCATATAGTATATACACAAATATCGATGTAACCTTCTGAAAGTTTCCAAATATTTTTAGACAATAGTCTGAACAACGATGAAAGGAAAAAAGTAATTATGAATATTTTAACGAAGTAATGACAAAGGATGTTAATTACTTTAATTTTGTGAAAGTTAGGGTGCTTTTTTTTTTGACGTGACAACGTCTTATAAATTGGTTTGCCGGGTGACACTTCAAGAAACCTGGTTACGCCCGCTCTCGTTATGCGCTCACAATGAGAGCGAGTGAGAGGCACGCGTCCCTTCCACCTGGCGGTCCCGCCTAAGAGCGAGAGAGACAGACAAAGTGAAAGGCACGCGTCCTTCCACGAGCACAAGTTAGCCCGCCTAAGAGCGAGAGAGACAGAGACGCAAATGTATTGCAAGTTATTGTATGTATATTTGTATATAAATACGTATGCATGTGTAAAGGTAAAAATAAAATTTTGTTAATATGAAATTCAGTGCGAGATTCTTTGTATAAATTAATGTTTTAAATATAATTCTTTGTATAAATAAATGTTTTAAATTGTTACTATTATTTCATCCTTCTTCCTACTATACGAATGAATATTCACATTAAAATGATTTTACCACTCGAAGTCGTTGTCACGTAAAACTTTCGCCCGTATACCGACTTTACAACCAATTTTGAACTATTTTTTTCGGTCCCATGGTGAAATTTTGTTGAAGTACCGAAAATAAATTCCCTGAAAGTTTGAGCCCTAATATTAATATTAAGTACTAAACCAAGGCGTGTAAAGATTTCCCATTTAAAATACATGTAAAACTTGATTTTTTCTTTAAATTTTATAACTCGGAGACATTTATTGATTATCTCGCCCAAAGACAGGTCTTCTTCAGAATTAACGCTCTACAAAAGTCTCTATTACAGTAAAGTCATAACTTCCACCTACGGTAGTACAGGCCCCTAAACCTAATTTTTCCATAAAATTCGTTTTGGATTCACCTCGTAAACAACACTAGCTACGGAAAATTGTAATGACAAACTTGTAGGAAATTTTATTTCTACAAGAAAGTTTTGCACCAAATCGTTAATATTAATACTTTTTGAGATACAGAATTTTAAGTTTAAGTGGTATGGAATTTCTATGGATTTCTGAGCTTAATTGTTAAATTATCAATTTTTATTATAAATTGTAAATTTTCATCAAAATAAATAGTTGTTAATAAAATGACTATATTCAAGTTCAATTTTCATTAAAAAAAAAACAATTCATTTAATGATGTTTCATTGAATTACAAAATGTTGGAAACAACAAAAATCTAATTTTAAGTAAAGTCTCATCTATAAACACAATTATTGTACTTTATAAAACATTTTCCCTCGAAGTTGATTTTGTGCACAATGGATACTGTGAGCGATGATTTTGTACTGTTTGAAAAATTTTTGTCTTTCATCTTCATTATGAGTTAAAGCTTCATTGAATTTTTGAGTAAGGGCGACTCCTCGTTCAGCAATATCATTTACCACTTTCAAGTTTTTAAATGTGTCAAGACATTTTGGTAATCAGGATTTGATTCCCATGTATGTTGTTCAGTATTTATAAATTCATAAGAAAGGTCAAACTGTTTAAAATGATCGTTGAGTTTGGAGTCACAAAGTCACTGATGTTGTTGTCAGCAAATGAAGAAATTAGGTTGTAAGGCACTAAAAATCAATCGTTTGTAATGTAAAATATAAATAATCGGTGATTTAAATGACAATTTATAGTAAAATTAATTTATTTAACAATTTAACTTAAGAATTCCATACCACTTTAACTTAAAATCTCTATATCTCAAAAGTATTAATATTAACGATTTGGTGCCAAAGATTTTCTTGTAGGAAATAAAATTTCCTACAAGTTTGTCATTTACAATTTTTCCGTAGCTAGTGTTGTTTACGAGGTGAATCCAAAAAAACGCGAATTTTATGGAAAAATTAGGTTTAGGGGCCTGTACTACCTCGTAGGTGGAAGTTATGACTTTACTGTAATAGAGACTTTTGTAGAGCGTTAAATTCTGAAGAAGACCTGTCTTTGGGCGAGATAATCTCATTAAATGTCTCTGAGTTATAAAATTTAAAAGAAAAAAAATCAAATTTTACATGTATTTTAAATGGGAAATCTTTACACGCCTTGGTCTAGTACTTAATATTAATATTAAGGGCTCAAACTTTCAGGGAATTTATTTTTCGGTACTTCCAACAAAATTTCACCATGGGACCGAAAAAAAAAAATAGTTCAAAAAAAAAAGCACCCTAGTGAAAGTACAATAATATATTTCTATGCTATTTTTAAATAGCTTAGCAAACGTATTAATCTTTGAGAATTAAAAATTGTGGGCGGCTGTAGCTGTTTCCTGTTATGATTTATTGTTAGATTTCTCGTTACGTTTATAAATTGGCTGTTATAAATAAGATCTTTCCTCGTTAAATTCCATGTTTTCCTGTGCCGGCTTTGTATGAGTTTCACAAAAGCAAATGCAATTAAAATCGATCGAAATTTTTGACCTAAAACTTAAATATGTCTTTTTTTACCAAAAGTTCTGCTTCTTTCGAGGAACATATTCTAGCAGTGAAATGCCGAACAGATAATTTAACAAAGAACAAAAACTTAAAGTTGAGTCTTTGACAATTTATTGTAAAATTATACTAACGCCTGACATGAAATAACGTATTACCCGTAATTTCGACGTTATCGCTTCGATTCGCTAGCGGTGGAAAATAAAATTACGCTCGATTTACTTGTGATTGCCCCTCGCCATTACACTCGCGAAAGGGGGATAACGCTTAGATTCAGCTTTCTAAGTTAAATGTTTCCCCAATAAAAGGCTGCGACAAACTGAACAGTTTCGGCCTCCTTCCTTCTTTGGTCAACACTTCAAGAAATCTACTAAAAATTGTAATAAACGTGTATGAAAATATTAATTACAGCTAGTGTATTTGTATTTCATTTGACAAAAACAGTACAACAATTAAATAACAAACATTTTAATATAACTTGCTTAATACTACTACCTTGAGTAACCTCGAATACGGGCAAGATCTTCTTGTGGATTTTTCTATTCAATATTTATAGGTAAAGAGAAAATCAAAATGTTCGCTTCATTCTAATTACCTATTAATCATTGTACAGACCGATTTTACGATGCGTATCTACGTTTATGCCTATCTGGAAAGTGTTAGTTGATCATCGACGAGAGTGTCGACTCGATCGATCGCCGGAGTCGACACGCCGTTCAAAAAAATTGCAAAATCGTTGTGAATCTTCAAATCTTTAACAAAATTAGTTAAACTGTTTTATAATGTTAGTTGAAAATAGACTTATAGAAAATGAATAGTTTAACGAATTTATGAGAATATCTTAACTAATCTCGAACTAGAAAATACTTAGTATGTGAGGATAGGTGGGGAGGAGACAGCGAATACGAATAATATAATGAAGTACATATCGAATTGACTTTATCCTGGTTTTTCTTGCATCTCCTGTATTAATATCTTTCTTTTGCCATTTTCAATCTCATTTCTGCTTCCGTCACTGTTGACGGCCGTGAGCCGGATCTTCATTTAAGTAAAACACTCCTGACTTCATCTCTGGCCAAACTTTAGATAAAGAATGTTAAAAGAGCTATTTTTTCTTCTTTAACTTTAAAATACAACGGCTATCATCCATCGGTCATGGATCACCGATTATTCATCGATCACGCCAAAATTCAACTAACTACCTGTACCAAATCATATTGAAAGAAATTGTCTAACAGACAGACAGATGTTTAAGTAGTGCCGCAAGTATTCCAATTTGTTAAGGATTAATAAAACAGGGTTCCGTAAATCAGAGCAATACCCTTTAACAAAAGTGATAAATTGACCATTTTCTTGCATCCACTAACCATTAAAACAATTACATATATAATAAAATACTGCAAAAGGCGACCGTATTCATCTAAAACGTGTACTAAAAAAACCTTTATTTAATGATTGTTGTCTAGGATGTTGTTCCTATATTTCAAAGGCATCCCACAATTATTTGTTTCAGATTGAGGAACTGAGA
Organism: Eumeta japonica; assembly: GCA_005406025.1. Taxonomy (NCBI): domain Eukaryota; kingdom Metazoa; phylum Arthropoda; class Insecta; order Lepidoptera; family Psychidae; genus Eumeta; species Eumeta japonica. The sequence goes on from BGZK01002087.1 coordinate 47,426, forward strand.
CCTCAAGTGCTCCACGCTAATCCAGTGTGGATCATTGGGCTCATCAAAAACTACAAAGGTTCATTAATTATTTGATAAGGTTAAAAAAAAAAGTCTACAAATGCTTAAGAAATTAATGCGTAGTTGTCGCCTACGCATTTCGCAAGTTTTATAAACGTAAAACAAATTAACTGAGTTTCTTCAAATTATCGTGGATGAATTTATTGGATTTCTCTTATTTTTTGGATGGGTGCGAAGAACGTTGCGAAGTACTACTACCTAAGACCCTTCAAAGTTATCATTTATTCAGAACAAAAAGTTAATACTTAGCAGGCTTCTTTTTTATCGGTAAATGTAGGGATTTATTTATTCAAGATGTAAAAGTTTCTAAAAAAAAGATTCATAGGAAAAGAGAAAAAAAGCATTGAGAATAGAAAGTGATAATGTACAGAATAACGGGCGCGTGTGGACGGTCCTCCATTGATTTTATTTTTCTTTCTAAAACCGTATAGAATAGACAAAGAAAAAGGCTTTATCTGCTACCCCATAAACATTCTGTTTACATACAAACGGTCCGATTTAGGGAGTGTTTCTTTTGTTTTTGTCTCTTAAATATTCCCGCTGGGAAGTTGTCCCGTTGTCGTATACGTTACTCGCCGAGTTGATCCCTTCGATACGATCTTCGGTTCGGAGCGGTCATTGTAGAGCGTGTAAACATAGAAATCCGTGAGATACGAACACTTCGAGAGGCGATGGGACGGCAAGGGTCAGGCAATAAATTTGGTCAGAGCGCACGGGTCGAAATCGTGCAACCTACTATCTTCAAGTTACATAATTACAGCGCAATTACAAGGGACCCACAAATGGATTTGGGCGGAAAAAGTCTTGGGCAATCTAGCATGATCCGGCGTGTTAGGTTTAGATAAGCTTATTATTGAATAAACAATAATTGAGACTCTTAAAATCTATTTACAATGCCACCTTACACATTATTAATTTGTAATATTATTACAAAATGTCGCAGACCACATGCTCATACATGCCGTTTAGATAAATGGTTTCATTACCAATCAAAAAATAGTATTTTATCTAATAAATAATATGAGATATAAATGAAAAATTTAATCATAATACGATGTAATGTTTGTCTTATTTAAAAGAGAAAAAAAAAGGAGTGTGCAGCGGTAGAAGTGAAACCTTCAGAAAACTAAACTGTGAGAGAATTAGAGGAATGTAGTATCAGGAGTTGAATAATTATGGGGTTTATTTATTGGAATGTTGGTACCAAGTATGAAATTTATTTTACATTTTAATTCAGACTCCATTTCAATTTCAACAAATTACAATACGCAAGACCACACAAGCACATATTATATTTTTCTTTCGCATTTTATTCTCTAGCAGGTTAAATCAAATTGATGTATACGTTTCTCTTTTTTTGTCATGCTTTTACATTTCATTGAATTTTAAATCACAGAGGTACCAAAGAAGTTTTCATTACAAAAAACAATATTGCTATTTATAATTTCCATATCTAATGAATATCCTCAAAAGCGTTTGTTTTGTTGAAAGGAGGAAACAATACTTAATAACTGTTAATAACAACACACCATAACGACAGAATCGCTACCACTGAATAGTCAAATACATGTTTGTGAGCATGCAGATATAACGCAATTTATTCCGAATACAAATGAGAGAAAACAATATTTACATCGGCCGACATTCTACCACTTTTTTAGGCTCGAGTTCACGATGCGTCAGAGTTGGGCAAATGTAATGGGCCAACCTAAAGAGCTTGGTAAAACTCTTTACGCTTGTAAAACTCGGTTCGTCTTGAAAGTTGGCGACCGACGCCGGTCGGCTAGTTAGATAGTGTTCAATTAATAATTGAACAAACTGTACAAATAAATTATTACAGATGCGATAACTTACACATTCATTGTTATCGAGTGACTAATGTCGACGAAGCAACACGCGAATAAACATTCGCGTATTCGCGTGTCCTATTTTTTTAATAATTCATATTATTTATCATTTCTTGACATTGTTGAACATATTTCAAATCTTGGTTACTATGAGATGAACATGAACGATTGATGACTTAGCATTATTCCGAATGAGATATCTACGGACAACTTTTCCTATAAAATGCGGTCATGATCGACATCCAAATTAGTGGTCATATCATGTTAATCATCCTTCTATTTGTACTTACAATACGCGGAACCCTAGTAAGATGATAAGAATTTAGCTCCTATCAAAAGCATCTACGCAGGTTAGATGCAACAATTATAATTGTCCTGACGTTTTCTTCGCTACCTTATTGCACGTAATCGAGCGAACGTGGATGTGTTTTGTATCGGTGTGGTCATTATAGGAAATAAGTGTGTGCAGCCAAATGTAGGAATCATGATGATGAATTAACGCTATGCCTGCGTATAGGTAAAGCGTTTACTTGTCCCCTTTTACTTTTTTCCTTCTTTAATTAGCTTTTATTCGCAGCTTTACTCGCATGGATGTAGGATCAATAACTTAAATCGACACCACTCCAATCCACTTTTTAATACTGATGGCAAACCCAGTTCCAATTTTAGTTTCGATTTCGATGCCATTTTCAACTTCGATCTTATTTGCACTATCTACTTCAATTGTAGTTCCAATCATGATTTCATATCCGATTCTGACTTAAGTTTTGATAGTATTTGCACTCTCGGTTTTCCAATTTGCAATATATTTTCAAATATAGTCACCAAGACTTCAACACACCCCGTCTAAGAAGTAAAAAAGATGGGACACGCAACATCCTTTTTGATTTGTTTTTTTTCCAAAATACTTCATCAATTATCAAACCTTTTGAATATTCTCATTATGGTTTAAAGTTAATCACGACTTGCTATCAAACTTTTTTATACAATTTTCATTATTTATTTGACTCCATTAACGATTGATTGATGAAAATGTTAACAAAATTATTTTATTGTTTAACATTAATAACTGAATTTTTAGTTCATATTTTCAAATTCAGAAATAAAAAACATGTTTTTTGTGTAAATTAAAAACATGGTTCTATTTAAATATAAGCAGCTGCTAATGTGTAATTTAGTAATAAACTTAGAAACATCCATATATTCACGCTTACAATTTTAGTAGAATACTAAGGAAAGAGCGACTAGGTTGTCAATGTTACAAAAAGAATATACCTACATATCGCTAACACTTACCTACAAACAAATGGAAATTGTTGCAAAAGCGAGCAGGGATCTCTACGTGGCGCTATTTTCAGAAGAAAGCACCTTTACATATACCGCGTCGCCAGGGGGCGCGCTTATACGGGAGGTAGTTTTTATATGAACAAATAATTCCTCCAAAGCGATACGCGGCAGAGCAACCGTATAAACGCCGCTCGCCGGTGAACTTTTTCGCGACGTCCGCAAACAGCCGCCGTCGGACGCGCGCGTCGCGCGCGCTGTCCATTTTCCGACTTATTCTATTTTCTAATGCAATAATGACGTTTTCAGCGGTCGCTGCTCGGTGGTTAAAAGCTCGTCGCTTTCGAACCAAGCGGTACTGGGTTTCATTCTGACCCCACAGGCGAATTGACCGATAAGTTTTCAGCTTAAGTTAAATAATACCAAAATCGCCGTTAGCAGCCCCCGCCACGCAGTGCGCTCGCGTGTTGGGCTTAATGGTCCGAGCTCCTCAGTCTGAAATTGAATGATTGGGGCAGTACATGCCTTAATAGTGGCGTAATTTAAAACCTGATTGAACTATGAAATTTAATATTTGAACTTTAATATTGTAACTGTTTCTTAACCTAAATAAAGTGGATAAAGAAAATTACGTTTTACACATCGAATCTGGCTATTTAATAAATTTTATTGGACCGAAGTTTCATACGTCGGGCTTGGAGGAGATAGGTGTTTTGCTGCGCGACCGAACTGAAAAAAATGTGATAGTAAAACCGTAAGAAAAAGTCCGTGGAATAAAACCGTTAAATGAGACGTGCGCAGGCGCGACAGTCGCATATTTTTAAATATGTCGTTATTTTACTGCGCGTTTATTGGCGCAAGGTGACGCGAGCTCGGCGAACGGCGAGCGCTGATTGGTGGATCACACCGGGCACGGCTGGCATGAGGCCGCAGGACTTGTTTACGACTTCGCGCGATTACCGAGAATCGGTCGGGGTTATTTTCCATTAACAAATATATGTCGGTAAAATATAAGAAATAAATCAAAATAATCGTAAATTTTTTCGAAAATAGAATTAACAATAAGAACAGAAAATAAAGATGATTGAAGAACAGATAGTAAGGAGTAAATGTCATAATTCCACTACAACGATCACCAAACGATTTAATTAGCATCTTATAATAAAACATATTCCTGTCATAACACTTAAAGTACATTATAATTTTTTTTTTTTGCAAATTGTGTCGATTCTACATTAGCCGAAGGAACTTCGTTCCTACCTGGTGTCCCACGACACCACTCGTCTTTTTATTTGTCGTTACACTAAAATATACGCATCGCCTTTATTGCTTTCTGTTTTTTTTATTGCCTTTAAAAATAATTACAAAAAGTTTATATTTATGAATTAATATATACCAAAACACGAAACGAAAATAGCGCATTTGTATGTAAACACTTTTTTACTTGTTGAAGAGTTGCGCTTAATACTATTTATAAATTTATTATTGAATTTCTAGTTAAATTTCTCCTGCATTTTTAGTAAACACAGTTATTAATAAAAGGCATTTTTAATTGCCTTTATTCACAATGATAACAACAAAAAAGATCTCTTTTAATGTAACTTTTAAAATTTTCTTTTAATATTGTTTTAGTGTAGGCTAAACCGGACTAATGATACCCAATGGAAATAACCTAAAGAGCCAACTGATGATGCTTAGCTCTATTACAACTTAAAATAGTAAATTATGTTAAAATTTATTTATTGAGGAATTGGTCGCCGTTGCTTATAACTCATTTAACAAGATCAAGCGTAGTCATAGCACTATGTAGGTAAGTCACTACTTCAAGAGTGACAACCAAAGGCAAAATCGGCGATATCCACAGGTCTTGGTTAGGGATGACAAGGAAATGGCCTACTTGTTTCAAACCGATACATAAAGTCATTTATAATCAGACAACTATAGATGTGGCATACGAGAAAACATGAGCGACGAAAATTTTAAACGTATCGTGGAAGCGACTAGCGACGTTAAACGTAAGGAAAACTGAATGAAGCCGACCACAAGACGCATCAAATGCTCCATTGCCATATGTGTTTAAAAATAACTGTATCGTAGCGAACATGGAATCATAAAATAGACTGTACGAAAACTCGAAGATAATAATGAATTATATACAATTGACGTAAAAACGAAATGCTGAAAAAATATTATCACATCAGTATCTAATGTAAACTATCACTGTAGTAAAAAAATACAAACTATAAACTTATATGCCACAGACTGTTTTATCATTATTGACGTAAGAGTGCTCGAAGAGGTCTTCGTAGACATTACTATAATATACTCCGTCAAATGACCGTTCAATTATTTGACAACATCAAACATAGAAACAAAAGGTTATTCTCCATATAGTACGACTGCCCTTTGCAACTTTTTCGGTGTGAGTTTCCGATTTCGTTTAAAGATAGATCTTCTTAAAAGATAGGCTGTGAGGCGCACGATTTTCGAAGGCAAAAATAACGGACATTCCCTTTCCAAAGGTCACCGACACGACTTCCGTTGACGAATGGTCAGACTGCCTTGCACAGAAATATATCTAGTTGTACTCGTGTAGCGAATGGAAGGGAGATTATTTTCACATACAATGACTTTTACTTATTTTATAATTGCATAGTTACATTTTCTATACATGAATAACTTGGAGTGACATTCATATGCACAAAAAAAATAATGTTAATTAAATCGGTATCAAACCCTTACAAATAAAGATAATTATATTTTTCATGTGCGAGTGTTTGACACCGACTTAATTTTTAACCGACTTTAAATTTTAAAAAGGAAGAGGTTCTCAATTCTTACCTGACAACTTTCGACTAGGTGAACCGATTTCGATAATTATTTTTTTATTTGAAGGCTGATGCTTCCCGTGTGATCCCACTTCAATTTGGTTCAGTTATAACAATGGCATCCATGAGAAAATCGTGTAAATCTTAAATTTGAATAAAGTATATGCGCGATAAACGGACGAATAATTCAATATCCAGCCAACCGATTTCGATGATGCTTCTTTTATTGGAAAGAGTGTACTTCAAAGGTAGTTTGATGAGAGTTTGGTTAGGTTCTGATTATGGGATCCATGACAAAGTAACGGAAATCTTCAATTCTTTAGAAGCAAATTAACAATACTCGGCCGAATCTTTTATAGGCTATCCGGATATTTGAATCACCTACCGTAAATTCGTTATTGTTAAATAATTGTCGTAGTCGAATATGATGATCAATGGAACTCCTTAACAGCTTACAGTAAGGGTACGATTTATGAGCAGCACGTTTAGTAGCTCTACCCATATTCAGACAAATTAGTCAGTGTACTTCAGATTCTATTGCTAGATATATTGTAGTGTTTCCTTGGCTGACAACGACTCCAAAAATAACAATAATTGTAACTACATTATATTGTCGTAATAATTTGATTGACTTTTAAATAGTCTAATATTTTTCATTTCATTTTATTTAGGAAAATTCTAAAAATATTTTGATTATTGGTTTTTATTCAAAGGTGTGTTTTGAGTTAAATTTGAAGTGGGTATAGGTACCTACCTACCTTCTTGCGTGGTAAACACATAGATCGTACCTACGTATCGATAGGAAGAAAAAATAAGTTTATTATTAAGTTGTAGAAAAATACCCAATTATTTTTTTACTTTTTAGTGCATATTAATTGGTTTTGGAATAGGTTTTGTTTTGTGGTCGGTTTTTTTTTATGTTAAAATTTTATACATATAATTCTTTTCTGTTTATATTTTGGCTAGCTTTAGCCTGGTGCTCCGCCCTTGTGGAGAAATAATGAATTCCTGCGTCTTTTATATTGATTGATGGCTCTGTATACACCATAATCTCGATCCTGGTCCTGCTCATATCTCAGTCTTTAAGGGTATAATAATACGAGAGTATGATGTGGTATAAGACTATACAGATACGAAATTCTAAAAATAATTTTTTTTTTGATATATGGTAGTTTAAGAGTCTTTTAAATATAACTCGGCTTCTAGGCGATTTATCAAGATCAAACATGACCCATTTCTTTAGTTACCTTCCAGTGACACAAATGTGAAAACCACATTAAATTTTGTGCAGTAAGTAGTTTTTTCGCGTACAAATAAACATACAGATAAGTAAAAATTACAAATATGATTCTTACAGTTAATTTACACGTAAAAATTATTGCTGTTATTTAAAAATACATATTTAATGTATATTCCTGTACAGTAATTGACTTAATAACAAGTTGATATGAATATTGTCAACAATAATTGTTCGGAACGAAATGAGAATAATTGAATAGAGAGCCAGTTGGAAAGTATTGAAGAATGGAATTTGGAATAGGTGGCATTATAAATGATGTTAAGTCGCGATTGTATATTTATATAAAAAGAAAAAAGTGTATAAAGCGAAGTCAAAGCAACATAACAGAAACCTCGAGCTGTAAGCGTATTATTTGTTAGTGGCCGAAAAAGGTTTCACAATATTTAGGTACAAAGTTTTTCACTGAAAGAAAATATTTTTATTCATCTGAGTGAGAAGATGGATAACAATGAAATTATTATCGTTATCGACATGTTTTTATAAATTCATATGTATTAATCTCTAGCACTATAAAGCCGAAACAACTTTTGATAGTTTTACAATCAGTACATTTATTTTGATCTTCTTTTCCCATATTCACATGTTCAATAAGATTCCTGTAGATATACAAAATATACCTTTACAAATTTAGTGTATTGATTAGGCAAACACTTTGCACAAGAGGGTATTATACAATCTCAGAATATTTAGAGAATAAATGGACATAATGAGCTCGACTTCCTACAGGTTTTTCGCTACAATAGTATTATATATGATTGTATTTGTATACTATTGGTTTGAAAAGAGCTATCCTCAAGTTTCTTGCTCGTTTTTCTTGAGAGATAACTACCTTACGAACAAATGGTAATTAAAAAAAGTGGAAAAGATTAAATAATAATAAAAAACTGTAAATTCTTTAAATTTAATGACGTATTTCAAATGTTATATGATAACTTATGAAATAAAAATATTTTGAATTTGAATTTATCAATGTCGCTGAAAATACGACAGCCATTCAAAGTGCTTCACGCTAAACGCCATATTGAGATTTAGAGATAAATAGTAAAGCACGCCCACGCGCCGCCGCATTCTACAAGCATAATAAAAACCTTGCCTTGCCTCTCATTTGTCATGTATAAGAGATTTGTTATTTTTCGTGACGAGAATAGTGGTTGCAACAGCAACGCTCTTCCTTTATTTTAGGCCAAGACACGCGCATGATGTGCACTGGGTCCTGATACTAATATTGCATTGATATAGTTTTAGTTCTCTCAATGTCTAAATCTCAACAATGGTCAGAAAAATGTAGCAAAAAATGTCATTAAGAAAAACCCTATTAAGAAATATAAAATAGATCAATATTTAACAAAAAATGATACAGAACACAGATCTCCTTCACGCAAAGACATAAAAGGTCCTTCAGCATCCAACATATGACACGAGACAGCCGCCTCTCTACGTCCCCTAACTCGGTCGGTCACCGTGTTAGGTCAACTCTACCCAATGTACATATGCACATACAACGCTCGATCCTTATTATCACACGGAAGGCTACTAGAATTTAAGTGAGCTGCATCAAGGATCAACTATGAAATAAATGGGCTGGCGGAGATCAGGCGCACAGGGTATAACCTAGAGGAAGATGAAGTGGAGAAAAATGGAGGAGGCCTTTACTCGGTAGAGAGGTCCTAAGGAACATTAATAAAAATTGTCAACAAATAATAATAATTAATATAATACATTAATAAATTAAATACGAAATCTCCTGTGTAAAATAATAAATTAATTAATTAAAATTCAATATTAAAATAATGGAATATGATTTACATGTTAAATAAAAATAAAATAAATAATAATTAAAATTTTATAGTAAGTGTAAATGTAAAAATTAAATGTTAATTAAATCAAATATTGTAAATGAAATTGTAGACGTATATATTTTACTGTAATAACATGTTAATGTTATTATAGTAAAATAGTTCCTTCATAACTGAAGGAATAAAAAAGGCTTTAATAATAAAAATAGTTCAAGTTTAGCGCAGTGCCGCAGCGTAAGACTTTCCTCTTTCTGTAAAGATTAAAAATAATAATTACTTAAGTCTACCGAATGCGGAACAGATGAACAGGTTTTGTAAAATTTAATTCAGATCATTTGAAGCAATTGAAGACTGTTCGAGCTCTATGTGGATTCAAAAGTGCTTGCAACAGGTCTTCAATTTTTTACTTTTAAGCCGTGTGTGCTAAAAACTGGAAGGCTCAAATAGTTCAAAATTGTACCTATTTTCATCTTATCAATCATAATTATAGTAGAAAATAATTCAAATCAATGATTTGAGATAAACGAACAATTTAGCAAAGTTAGTGTGCTTATCGATTTCTGGAATATCTACCCAAAAGATTTTTTTTTACTCAAAAGGTAGGAAAGTTCTTTAAAAAAAATTCTAGCTCAAAAACAACAAAAAATCGCGAAAAAACATACATGCGGCATTTTCGAATTACACTTAGTCTGAGGAATTTATATTTTTCGTATAGACGCCACTTTTCGGGGCCACACTGATTATATACGAATACTGTATGATATTCTAGAGCTGACAGTCTTAAATCTGTGGCAGGTGGGGCTTAGACACTGAAATGAAATAAATTAACGTCGACATCCATTCGAAAAATGTAACCTTTTTCAGGAGAAAGTAAACAATATTTACGCGCCGGTGGATCTTCATTTACAAGATGTCATATTTCAGCTCATTTCAAATGTAAATTTTATTAAGAGCGCGTACGGATGACGCGGCTCTTCCGCTCAGCATTCAATTTCGTTGCCCTTACGCATGACGCACACCTACGCTAATTCGTCCGCGTTGTGAACTTTACATACCTACGTATTCACGTTGTAAATAATGCGAGAGGAGGGAGGGAGGGAGCCGACAGCGTCAGATGTAAATCCTGCATTATATGTGATATGGCAGGATAACTTTTATTAAGGCATTCCAAGCGGGATTTTTACGGTTGACGGCCTGCACACGATTCAATTCGGGTCATATATTCTTGGCTCATAGTTTCTTATTATCCGTGAACTGGACTCAGAATTCTCCTTTTCACGACAAACGACTTACTCTTTAACTCACAAAGTATCTCAATATTCTGCATTAATAATATCTGTTTCATTAGTGGAAAGTCTTAAAAGGCTATAAAATCAATTTTGTACTTTTGAATACTAAATACAATACTCGACGCTTGCCTGCAAAATGCATTAACATGAAGCATGCAACCCACCGCTGACCCTCGAATCTGCCTCTCCACTATGGCGATTTATAAACGTCAATTTGGTCGTTGAGAATATTATTATTATCTTTATGTTTTTTTTCGTTTATTTTTTTGTTTTTATATATTTAATTATATGCTCAACGACCAAATTGACGTTTATAAATCGCCATTATTAGACGCTTGCCTGTAACTATTTGGGTAATGTTGGTGATGCTTAGTCTGCGACATTTGACAGACATGTCTATCGGTGGTGGTCTGTGGCTGCCTTAAGAATGTTTTTGTCGCTCTTTGACTATTGCATGACAGCGGCCCGCTTAACGAGGTTGTGTTGGTTGTTTTAACGCTCCTTGCACCCTGGTAGATGTGATTGTCGGCAATTTCCTGAGGATGTGCCTGGTTGGCATGAAACGTACGTAGATTTGACAGTTTAACAGTTAGCGTAATAGGATAATTATAAAAATAAATACCACTTGCTTTAGTGTTCGATATCTGTCAAACCTCTGGAATCAATATTCAATCATTTGGATAGAGATTTGTAGTGGAGAGGCAGATTCGAGGGTCAGCGGTGGGTTGCATGCTGCATGTTAATGCATGTTGCAAGCAAGCGTCTACTATGGATTTCCGCGAATTAACACCTCACACAATACAAAATATAATACTATTTCACTTACATATCCTTACCTGTATAGGAATTTGTAAATCTTGCCTGGCAGCCGTTTTATGCTAGTCGTACACACCTACAGTCAATTATGTTAGTTTGCGGACAATAACAATACTAAGTAAACATGAATCCAAGATCACCTAAAATCGTAATTATAATATAGGAAAAGACGACATTAATTTAATGCTATATTATTCTATGCAAACTATTTCCGTTGATATTCTTTATGTTAAAACAATTGCGATAGTTATCCGTATACTGGGACAAAAATGATTTTCAATTAAATACCTAATCGAAAAATAGACGCCAAGTAAAATGAGTTTGCTACGACGTGATAATGACTTCATTTTGTGTTAGCATATTTGAGCAGGCTCTTTGCAAATGACAGGCGAAAATAAATGGGGTGGTAATTGGTAAAAACTCCCATTTGGGCCACCTGGTAAGGTATTTTTTTCACTAAAATTTAAAAAAGCTCAACAAATTCACTGATTTATATACGTGATCGTGTATGCTTGGCTTTTTAGAGACGTTGCATCCTCTATACAGACATGAATAAACGGTTTTTGTCTGCCGCGATCGTATGGTTAGTTTAAAAGGGTTGTTTGAAATTCTGTGAATTCTGTGGTCCCATTCTTGTTCTTGATTAAAATGCAATCGGATCGAAAATAACTATTGTGTGAACATGAAACTGCAAGAATACCTTATTTTCCTCTCTCGTTGAATCTGCGATAAGTCGCCGGTATCATAAGGGCCTTCGAACGACACTAAAATATTATACCAAGACATTCTTGTCTTGTCTGAAACATTTGAATTTGCCATCGGACTCTAAGTAATGACAACCTATCTAAGGTACCTACTTCCTAAGACGTGAAAACAACGTGACTCAAAAAAATGTTTTTGATGATAAAATGGTGTTCGTTATTTCGTTGAGTGGGTATAGCACATGACGATCGATATGAAACTTAGGGTACAAATAAGAGTGAAAAGCCACTTTCAGGAATGCATTGCATTATCATTGTTACCGAAACAAAACTCATCACACAATACTTAACACCGGCATTCTGTTACGTGACATGCTTATAGAGAGATAGCAAATTTTTTATCTTAGTACCTATTTGATTTTTTTAACATAGACAAAAATGAATACATATTGATAACCACATTTTTTTTCTTGGGAGCAGTATTATATTACTTTAGTTGACGTGTAAAAGTGTTGTACGTGATCAAATTAAATTCGCGTCGGTCTCTCTGTGAGTTACGATGTGATTCGTCAACTTGTACGTAATGCCTATTGTGTAGACTACTTCAATGTGCAATTAAAAATGACATTAATAAAACTTACATATATGAGTGTTCGTGGTCGAGCCATCAAGGGCGTTGCACACAAACCACAAGGAAATATTATATTACGACGCGAAAATCACCCAATCATTTTTTTAGCTATGGTCAAAATAAACCACTCGCTTCGCGCCTGCAAATGCTCGTTACGTCAGTCCTGGACTTTGCCCCCGCAATGGTGACAACGGTCATTAGCTGTTCAAAGTCTCTCAGACCGTAATAAAAAATGAAATATCTTGCGACAGAATACTTCGGCAGTGTATACAGTAATAAAAAGTCTATCACAACAACGAGCATCATCGACTCCGAGCCCTTCGGATCGAGAGCCAAACGATCTACCGCCGAGCTACTTCCCAGGTCCTAAGTTCAAATTGCGAATGATCGCTCGTGCTCTCTGGACGTGGGCTAAAACAGAAACCCATAACGGCCCTTAGACACGGCGACGCCGGCGCGGGGGACGTGCGCGCCGCCCGCGCCGTGCCCGCCGCATGTTTACCCGGGCGGGGCTCATCCTGATGTATGGCGCCCGGCTCGAACGTACCGCGGAATCTCGTTTCGCTGTGACGCACAGCCGCCACCCGCGCCTTGATATCAAAATAATGCGTAGGCTTCCATTTCAGGTTTTGCTTTTTTTTTTTTTTGCGGCACGAGAGATTCTCTCGGATTTACGTATTTGTAAAATTTAAGCTTCTTTTTGAAATTGTAATTGCTGCAATATTGGGGAACATAAAACAATTATTGTTTTAGTCGAAAAATTACATTCAAAGCACACTATTGTGCATCTTAGCTAGAACTAAAGAAAATATTTGATTGATATCTAGTTATTGATAATACACAATTAAGTACAATGTATGAATGAATTAGAAATGAGAAGACGCAATACATATATATATATATATATGTATGTATGTATGTATGTGTGTATGTATGTATGTATATGCGTGTGTGCGTATGTATGTGTGTAACGTGTTTTATTGGTGTACCTGAATAAACCAATAAAACACATTGTAAATTTTATAAACATAGAGTAAAATATTTTTAATATACTTTTAGAGTTCCTCTAAAAAACTCCTTTTAAGATCTCTTCGATTTTCTCTGTCCGTCCATTCATCTATTTGTCACATTAAAAATTAATACCAAATACATAGGCCTAAGATATCTTGGAGCTGCAAAATCAAGCTTTTAAATCAACGCAAATAACAACGAAAAATAATATAGATAATAATCCAGAAAAGAGGAAAAGAGAAGAGTTAAGCTCACCTATCTCCTCTTCAAATCAAAAGAAAACTACTACAACTATTTCATTCAAGACACAAACCAACTCAGCGTCCTAAACCATAGGGAATGGCATTATAAGACCGGACACCTTCAACTACGTTGGACGAGGAAGATCAGCGTCGCTATCTGAAATTCCAGAAAACTTTTCAATGCAAACGAAATCCGGAACCGAGACAACACATCAATAAAACCCACATGTTATGAAGACACTTCAGTCCGGCCAATCACCGTAGGGCAAGATATTATCCATTGCATTGCATAGCGCATTGTAGGTTGCAATATAGATTGCAACCTACAATGCGCTATCCTTTTTAGAACTAATGAGAGCCTAACGCAGGGTTTCTTAAATTGAGGTCCACAAACCCCTTACGGACTCCCGTGACTTGTGTATCAGGGGTCAGCAGTAGGTCAGTCTTTAAACATATTTATTAGGAAATTGTGTACCAATAAAAGTATTTTTATTAATATAAATAAGGCTTTTTTTTTTCATTTTCAAAAATATTTTTGACAGAGGTCCATGGAGTTATTCAAATTGTGAAAGTGATCCGTGACTGCAAAAAGTTTAAGTAACATTGGCCTAGCGGAAGTAACGTTAGCTGTAGAAAATAAAAATTGTTCAATACTGGGTCTGAGCGAAGTCCGATGCCTAGGCGAGAGAATAAAAGACCATGGACATTTTATATTCTACTATAAAGGACCAACACCATGTTTATATATAACAGGATTCCTTATAAAACATGAATTGAAACCAATTATCGAAGATTTCATTCGCCTCTCAGAGCGTATTGTGATACTTAATATAAAACTTCCCCCGAAGAACAAAAAGTTGTCAATTGTTCAAGTCTATTTCCCAACTAAACAATCCAACAGAACAGAAATCGACACCTTCTACTCCATTTCCAAAGATTTCTTTTTGTGAAAGATTTTGAGCACGTTGTTTGCCGTTAACTATACTTAAAAATATATTTATTTTCTTATTTTTTAATCAAACTATCATTTTTTTGTTCACAGTGTAATAGTGAAAAATTAAAGCAGCTAATAATAAATGTTATTTAACTATGAGCTGAGTACATTCAAGTTTAGAAGAAACTTATAGTAAAATAGTTTATATTTTCTCACACTCCTATAGCAGTATGCTTCAAATTCTCATATACAACGCTAAATGCTGCTAAATGTTTAAGTTAAAAACTAAACATGCCAAAATTTTGATAATCTTAGAAATATTGGCATTTGTGACATTAATTTAATGTCAAAAATATTATACTAACATATTAAAGACATAATATAAATTTAATCTTATATTAAAGATTATAAATATAATAATATACAATAAACAAAAATAATAACTCAAAGATTAAAAAAGTTAAAACAACGTATTCTGACGTCAAATCTCTGATAGACTTATAGGGATGGGAATACATGCGATGATGTTAAGTAACATTATCACATTATTTCGCCTGGACCAGCCGGATATCTAATGAGCGAGGGCGTGAGGGCGCGTGGGATTCGTTGTGTTAATCCCTGTAGTATGGTCGAACGAGACGATAGCTGGGCCCGCCGCGTGGGGATTAAGCTTGTTAAAGTATGTTAGGCTCAAATGGAATAAACAGATTTATACATGTTTATACGTTTTTATCTGAATATTTTATTGACGCTAATTGGAGTTAATCGTCTTTTTCATAATTTTCCGGTTTCTCATAAATTATAAGCACGCGAAGTTAAATTAAAGACAAAAAAAATGAAATTTGAATTTAAATTTAGCAAACTCAAAAACATTTCAGAGATAAAAAAGACTGACAATAAAAGCCTGTTTATTCTGTTCTGAAAACTACAAGTGTGACCTTTTTCAAAATTTATATCAAAACACACACATAGGCATACACACAAAACTATATATTTAACGAGTAAACAATGATGCTAGGCATTTTAAAAAAAGTTCAATAATGACATAAAACGCTCTTCAAATTACTGTAATTTTTAAATTAAATCACCATGAACAAAAATCAATCGCGAATCATATTTTTTCAATCATCTGGTATATAACAAAAGGCTCGATTAAAGTCTTATTACAAACGTTCCGAACATAAAAAGAAATATATTCACATCATATGTTAAACCACCTGTGATTTAACATCTGATTCCGAATCGAAAATCCGATTCTGTAACATATCTTACAATATATGTAATGCGATTGATAAAGTCAAAAGTACGCGATTGATATAATTGCAACCGGGGTTTCCTTTTTTTCTTCTATTCCATGGATGCTACTATCGGAATGGACGTACTTGTTATACAACAAACAGTGCACGAAGTCCAACTGCTTACGTAAACATTACATGTTTACGTATTATATAAAATCAGAATATTGTCCAAGAGTATACAGGTTTATAATGAAAAAAAAATCTCGCTGAAGTACAGAAGATAATGCAAAACGATTCGTGTACGTACAGAAACAAAAATGTTTCTCGAAATGAAAATGGATCAAAATCTAATCACACACTGAACAGAAGCCTTTTTTTTCTCGTCCAAACTGCAAATGGAATGTAATAGAATATCCACGCGTCGTCACCCGAGACAAACAAGCGGCCGGTCCCTCGTTCATATTCACATAGATGACCTGACCAATAGTAGAATATATAACCGGCGGGGCGCGCCGATCCGCGGGAGGGCGAAAAATCTACAAATCGATTTCGCAAAAGGATACGCGCAAATTGTGAAAAGAGAGAGCCGTCGCCGACACCTGCGCTCCTCCGAATTCGTCACTGAATTTATTAAAACGCACAACATCTCCGCCGGTCTCCGCCTTCGATGTAACGAAACCAATTTCGTTCCGTCGTTGTAACAAAAAAAAAAAATTCGACGAACGGTCGACCCCGCGGGCCATCCCTGAAACTTCCCGCTGTCGTATTTATTGATGCGTTTTCGAGCTTCTCGAGATCAAAAATGTGGTTGACGTCTTGAAGGAAATACGGAATATAGGGTTTCACCCAGACTTTACGGAGTAAGGTAAAAGCCAAAGAAAATTTTCACGACAAACGCAAAATAATTCTGAAAATAAAATCTGTGCGAAATTTTCACTAAATACTAATTCGATTATAATTATAGTACGGAACTCTTTTTCTTCGAACCCGACTCACGTTTAGTTGACTTCTTTCGCTATTATTCGTATAGTAATATTTACACAGATTACTGATCCAATTAGCGTCATACCATAAAAAAGGTTGTAACGATTATATTTTATTAACAATTGACGGCATACGCTCCCGGAAGACGCCCGTGCTCAGAAATATACTATATATATATATATACATTTTTGGACTTTACTCTGTAAGAATCGATTTTCTATGTAACCCGCGGTACGAAATTAGATGGGGCTTGAAGTCCAATGTTAATAAAAAGCGAAGTTGTGTCCATTCCGTATAACATGTTTGCCAATCTTATAATAAAAGCATGTATTTTTCTTTCATTCATGATTTATAGATGTATTAATTTTAACATACGATCAATTAAATTTGTACAATATGTTAAAAGCTATTGCCATTACCAAATACTGTTACCAAACGATTAATGTGGAGCTTCAAAGTCTAATTATGTTATATAATTCAAGTGATATATTGTATCAATTCAACGTAAATACATAATGAATAAAATTATATACACGCTTTCAATGATATGAGAGACTAGTTTCCGTCCGCGGCTCCGCCCGCATGGACAGAATGTATTTTTAAATCTTATATACCGACCAATTGCTACAATTAACCATGGTGCTTGTTGCTAGCGTGTTCTCCATTCCGAACCCAGTTTCGATTGAAATAGGTTCCAATTCTAATCCCGCTTATGATTCCGGTCCCGCTGACAATTCTGATCTCTTCATGTACCGATTTCGGCACAATGCTTATTCTAATTTTGGTCTCATGGTCGATTACGATCTTGATTCCGTTTTTTGATTTCGAACCCCACCATTATCGGTCATCGGCTTCGGTTCTGCTCATCGTCACGTTCGCTATTTAGATTCCGCTACAGGTCACAGTTCCAATTTGGACGAAACCGGGGGAAAATTGTAGGATCAGAATAAAATTTATGCTATATTATTTGAGGATAATATTGCTTTCTATGAGAAAAAGAATTTTATAATCTGTAATAATATAAATATACAGTTGAAGCCAAAGCAAAACGTTAATCTATTTTACTCAAGGAGTTTCTCATTAATAAAGTAATTCTTAACATCGGTTTAGTACTTTGGTTAAATAGTAGAAATACGCCGATAACTTCAGATATGAATGCTAGTTTCCTTTTTCAGCAATATTTCCATTCGCGAGTACAACATTATGCCAGTTTTATAGTAATTGTAGTATTGGTTTAAGCATCTAAAAAAAGAAACAACAGAATACACACTCATTTTTAGAAATTGCACAACGCGGCTTTCCCAACTTAATCGTGAAAGACGCATCTCACACCTTTTGTCAAGTCGTACCTTGCTCCATAAAAAGTTTTCAAACAAAATTCAATCTCTTTAACTCTAATAAAATGCAAATTACGTACACATACACCCACATTCAACGACGTAATAACAAATTAACATGGCTTCTAAAAATATAAATAAATAAGTGTTTTTTATGGTTATCACACAGTGCATATAAATAAAATAGAACATTTTTAAAATCACTGCTTCTGACTGTGCACTAATTTTCATCAAGATCAGTCTAACGGTTTTTAAGTTATAAAAGAACTAATATACAGACAGATGTAGTTTGCCATATGCTCTTACTGTGTACTAATTTTTAACATTGTCAATTAAGTTATAAAAAGGAAATAAATACAGACTGTGGGCGCTGGCTCAGATAGTTATCAAGAAAATATAGCGCGTTTAATATTAGCACAAATACTTCGTACGACACGCGTTACCCGACTGACGGGAGACCGTAGTGTCTGGTAGGACGTGTGTTTTAAGTCTCAAACAAAGAGTGGAGCGCTACAAGATAGTTAAACAGTAGCTTATAATTTGCACAATCAGTTGTTTTAACTGAACACCAATTCTTAATCAAGATCGGTATAGCCGTTTTCAATTTATAAAAGAACATGTGTAAAGACTGAAAGACAGACATACAATAACTTAGCATTTGCGTAATCACATGTCTTGACTCTACACTTTTTTTTACAAAGATTGGTCGAGTGATTCTTTTATAATAAAAAACATATTTACAGAAAGACGGACTAACATTAGTCTACAATTTGCTTAAACACATGTTCTTATTGCAAACCAATTATCATCAAGATTGGTTAAAGCTTTTTAAGTTATAAAATGAGGTGAAAACAGACAGTCAAACTGCCATACAGTAGCTCAACATTTGCGCCATCACATGTTCTGACCGTGCATTAAATTTAATAAATATTCGATGGTCAAACCATTTTTAATTAATAAAATAACATATGTACAGACCGAAATAGAGATAGATAGACAAAGGGTATCTAATCATTTGCGCAATAACGTGTTTTCACTGAATATCAATTTTCATCAAAATTAGTCAAACCATTATTAAGCAATAAATAGACATACAGACAAATAAACCTACTGTAGCCTATCACGAGCGCAATTATATGTTCTTACAGTACACCAATTTTCATCACCATCAGTCAAGCCGTTCTTGAGTTATAAATGAACATACATACAGACAGACAAACAACGAGCCGTAAATTTTAAAAGTGGTAGAACTGCGGTCAGTCAGTCATAAAACAAATCACGAAATTTTTCCAAAAATTTAATATACAGACAAACGCTACATATTTATGTAGTAGTGTATGTGTGTTTATTTATCACCTTTGTTTATTGTATATAATCCAAGATATTTCAAATATTAACATTAATTTATTCCATATATTTATCGAATGCTTAATCTCCAGTTGCGCGTCGGAGCTGACACGTAGCACTTTTTTTATTCTATCTTCATTATTGACCTAAAAAAAGTGTTAATACACAAGCGAGACGTGAATAATCACTGCCGTTCCTCGTGGTTCCTCGCATCGCCCTCGGAGGCTGGTGAGATTGCCGTAAGTGCCTGCGCGTTATTTATCCATCGACTCGCGGATTGGGCAGTACTGCCTATTTCGGAGAGGAGTCGATGGCCCAATACGCTCGTTACGATTTTTCGCCTACCGAAAGTTAACTTTCATTATTGGATGACCTCGATTTAGAAACATCGTTGTCCTTCAACGACTACTGGAGTATCTGCAAAAGCATATATGAAACTGAAATGTATTTTTTTTAAATATATACTTGTAATACTCTGTTAGAATAACGTTTGCCTGCGACACGCAGTAACATGCACCATGCAACTCATTTTTGAATCTGTTCTTCCACTACGAATTTCCGCGAAATATCACTTTATACAATAAAATATTTGTTAGAATGATTATATTTCTTTTTTTTATAAAATGAACCTTTTTGAAATAATTTAATATGCACAGCAAAGTTTCACTTTAGTGAAAAATTAAAATACTTTGCCCAATATCGTCATCGGAATCTTTTTAATATATATATTTATGAGTTTTCATTTTTCTGACACGAGCGGTGCACGTCGGTTGCTCAGTGCGTTGTTTTTTTTTTTAATTAGTACGAATTGATCGGTGAGTAAATCAAATCAAACAAGTCGCTTGGTGCCGCGAAGAACACGTCCTCTTTGGTCGCGGACGTTGTCTTTTGATGACAACGATCTCCGAAAGCTCCCAATCAGCAGTGGAGCAGCTTGAACGCCTTAAGGTTCAAATATTTCAACAAAAACAAAACAAAAATGTAGAAAGGCAATATTTTTACAGTACGGCGGTAGAAAATTTTCTTAAGTTTTTTTCTTAAATCATATTAAAATTATCTCACTAAAGAAATCACTGTAAGTTGTTTTCGAATTGTACATTCAATTTGATTTAATATTTTTGATGAAAATTGCGTTATACTATAAATTGTATGCGTTGCACTATAAATTATAAGAAAGCACAATAAAAATTTTAATTGCATCACGATAAATTGTATCCTATGAGTATACTCGTAATCGGTGTGCTCTCCAAATAGTTCTTTGTTTTGATCGGCGAGCAAATAGACGTATTGTCGCAACAAAGCAGTAGCCCAAGGCGGCCGGTATTCAGTCGCTTGCTGTTCACAGCAGTGAAAACTTCTGGCAAGCATTTAATAACATACCATTGAACATTGATGCTCCTAGGATCTCGTTAGGATACCGACATCAAAACTTAAACTTGCTATACTTGCTATAAAAATTTTATTTGCACTTCTCGCTCGCGTTGCTTTGGTGGTTCATTTTGAAACAGCCACATGGTCGGCTGATGATTCGTCACTGGTTCATATTGATAAATCTATGATTCATCGCCTATATATATATATATATATATATATATATATATATATATATATACGATATCGTAAGCGCACCGAGACAAATCTACTTTAAGTTTTGCCCAAATCTACTAATGAATCAACGTTAGGTTAGGTGAAACTATCTTTCTTACATAAAGACTCCGTTGCAGAATTTCATGGACACTTTCTTATCCAATCTGCAGTATATGCTTAATTTCTATATAAGTAATTCGCCCATTCTTTTGAATTAAAATGTTCACTCCTATAACGTTTTGTGTTATAACAGTCATCAAATGCAACCACTTCTTCTTTTGTCCACCAAAATTACTCGTTAAATTACTTGACCGTACTTGAATTCGTTGAAACAGCGATAAACAGTTTCATTACAAGAGCTTTATTTTTTTGAACGCCATTTGATGTCTTCAAATGATTCTTTTGGTTTTAGTCGATCGACGAAATCGACGAAAAAGATCGCCCGATTTATTATTTTCTTCTATTAAATGATATTTTTTCTATCGAATAACCAAATTTTATAAATAGTTAAAAACCGATCATTGTCACCGTTAAGAACTGTTTTTGAATGGCCTGATATTTTTTCACTTTGGAATTGCCATGGGTCGGTAAGCATTAGGCCAGCGTGAAAAATTTAGGGACCAAATCATTCAATATGATAAAAAAATATTGAAGAAGGTGAGGGTTCAGTAGTGGGTTGATTAAAACCTGACATAACAACTGTTTTTTCACACGCTTTCAAATTTCCAATTCAAAGTCAAAATTTCTTTATTTTATCGGTTATAGAATAACACTTGAAATACGTTACATTTTTTATTAATTTACATTTTACCAGGCGTTCGGAGGGGAGTATTTCCTCAAGAAGAACGAACAAAAAACTTAGACCTTTTCAATTTTTTCCTTAACCAAAATATACACAAAACCATCACTAAATGAAACAAATCGGTAAAAGGTCGAGTTAGTATTGCTTATGGATATTTATTTGCCTTCTGAATATTCGAAAAATGTAATTTACTCTTTTTTTTATAGAGTGTCTGTCTAACAATGTTCTTAAATTTATTTAAAGTAAATGTTGTACATGCACAGGGACCGTATTGAAAATGTGCACACAAAATCCCTTAAATGAATTTGTGACTGCACAGTTGATTAACATTTAAATACAGTTTATTTTTATTTTTGATATTTAATTTATTTCAATCACTATTTCTTTTAACTTTCTTTTTTTTTACATATAATAAGTTTTCATATACGAATTGGGATTCAGTAGTTATAATTCCAATTTCCTTCATTTATTTCAAAGAGACACACGAGGTTCGAGCTTGTAAATCGCACGTATGGCCCGCTCTTGCAGTACGAGAATGTCCCCAGGGCAAGATGTCATAAGACATCACAATGAAAACAACCAAAATAAACTAATCCAGCAGTTTCGATGTCTCAGAGATTTTGTATTTCTTTGACTGCATGGACGGCAGAGCTATAAGCCATTTCGCAAACTTGCGGATATGTGGACCTCATTGAAGCCCGTTATCTAAATATGATAATCAAGAATGCCGTAGTATTAAAAAAATTCAAATCCGTTTCGTACTAATATAGCTTAGGATCCCTATTTTACATTTGAAAATGACGATTTTATATATTTTGTTTTCATTTCATTAAAAAGTAGGATACTTGTAGTAAATCATTACCTTACTTTAGAGATGGTATTGTTCATATCGTCATAAGCGGGATGTTAGCTTTTAGCTGAGAATAATAAAAACGTCATTGTCATCGACTGTCACTGTCATTGTCAAACACATTGTTACCTACAAAGAATGCTATATCATAAAGATGAAGACAAGGCCAGATAAGTAATTTAAATAGACTAAAAAGAGAAACGAGCCAAGAATTGATCCGTGTTGTAAACCCTTGTAGACTGCACATCAAGATGATAAAGCTATGGAAAAGTAATACTTACACTTCTTCATGTGTATGTTTTTCTAAAGAATGGATTTTCATTATCGTCTCTAGCTATATTTACTCATGATTTCTAGGGATTTTTTGGTTTTTTTTTCTACCGTCTTACAGTAAACGTTCGATTTTTACGTATATTACCGGATAATATTTTTTATAATAACCAAATTATTAATCATATAATTTTATATATATTCTTCATTTAAATTTTTTCCGTATATATTCTTCTTTTATACACATACACTAATCTACGGTTTTGACGCTTTTTAGCTAATGTATCTTTTTTTGTTTTTCTTTTTGTAGATTATTGGTTTTTTCATAGAGTATCAGTTCAAGTCGAGATTTTTTTTCTCACTCACTATTTCTTTAATTTCACGGCTGTAGAGGTCGTTACTCTTATTTACGTTTGGATTTTTATTTATACGAATCCCCATTTTCGTTTCGTTTAGTAACCACATTTCGTTAATTCACATAATAAATTCAGCTTTAAAGGATCGTTATGTAGCTGATATTAACCTCGGGGCCATTTGGCAAATACCAGCAATACATCAAGTTCGAGAGAATCTGTTGGTGAAATGCAAAAAATTGTTCATTTTTCAAGGAAAAAACTCTATTTACATTAAATAAATTAATGATTTTATAAATTCAGAATGCGTAAAGTGATAATTTGAAAAGTATAAAATAATAATTTAAAATTAGGGTTGGCGTTTAAATGCATCGGTAGACCAGTAAGTAAACAAAGTTGGTTGTTAACCTGTAATTAGTCGCGTGGAGTCCATTGGAACACATGCGAGATTGTTTTTGTCATATTTCGGCAGATATTACACTAACGCGGCTGTACGTTTTAGTAGCTTTCTATCTCACCCGCCCCTCCCGTCTCAGTGTTCCGCGAGGTACGACGTCGATCACACGTGCCGTACGGAGTTGCTTGGGATCCAACGGACCCGCTCGACTAATAGTATAATACAATTTTGGTAAATAAAATGATGAACATTTTGTTTCACAGTTTTATGCAAACTTGTGTTTTATAATTATTTGTACAATTTTACGGGTAAAAAAACATAATAGCAAGCCGCCATTTGAATATAGAACAAATATCAAATCTGCTAAGTGAAGATAAAAAAGAGCCATTTGAAAGTGACGATGAGTTGAGCATCGGAGAACATTTAGCTGAACAACAAAATCATAATTCTGACTCTAAACAGAGTGAAACTGACTCAGAAGATGAAGCAGGGTCATCTTCATCAGAATATTATTTAGGCAAGGACAAGTAAACCAAATGGTCCAAAATTATTCAAGCCAAAGAACAAGACAAAAAGCTCACAAAATAGTTTTGGTCTAGGTAAATACCAAAGGGAGAAGTTAAGAATGTTAAGAATGAGACTGATTATTTTCATTTATTTTTGATAGGAATATAGTCTATTTAATTTTAAAATATACAAATGAATATATTGATAAAATACGTACATGTTTTCAAAGAGAACGTGATGCAAAAAATTTGAGTGGTGATGAAATTCAAGCATCTTTTGGGTTGCTAATGATGTCTGGTGTTCTCAAATCTTCACATTTCATTTTTTTTGATTTTTGAGCAAATTTTAACACTGTAGTAGAATTTTTTCTGATGTGATGTCTTCTTGGCATTTTCTATTTATAATTCGTTGTCTAAGATTTGATAATGCTTCATCTAGAGAATCCAGATTACAGCTTGATAAATTGGCACCCATCAGAGAATTTTGCGATCTGATGGGTGATAACTTCAAAAAACATTACACGGTTTCCAAGTATATTACAATAGATGAGCAATTACCAGCATTTAGAGGCAGAGTCTCTGGTTTAGTTTATACACCAAGCAAATCCAACAAACATGGTATCAAATACCATGCTATGGTTGACAGCAAAACAGCTTATCTTGAAACATTTGAGATATATACAATCAAAAGTACGGGGTGTAATATCAACCTTGATAACTGGTACACTAGTATTTCTCTGGAGAAAGATTTATTACAATATAAGCTTATTTTGGTCGGTACACTACGAAAAAACAAGAAGGAAATTCTATCACAATTTTTACCTCAAAAAACAACTGAAGCGCATTCGTCAAATTTGGTTTTTGTAGGAAACTAACTTTCGTTTTATACGTTCCAAAAAAATCTAAGGCTATAATTTTACTATCTACTGTCTACTGTCTACTGTCTACCATAACATAGCTATTAGTGAATATGACCAGAAAAAACCGGAAATAATAGAATTTTACAATATGACCAAGAGCGGTGTTGACAGCAACAACAAATGGTATGCGACTTAGAATGTTGCGCGCCGAACCAAAAAATGGCCTATGGTAATATTTTTTCATTTTTTTAACGTAGCAGAAATAAACGCTTATGTTATTTATAACATAAATAATAACAGTAAAATAACAAGAAGGGATTTCTTGAAAAAAACTTCGTCAAGAATTGCAAAAAACTTTAAAACAAAGGGAGCTGAAATTGCTACTCTACCATGGCCCTTGAAAAGACGACTTCAATGTGATATCGAACCTTCTACTTCTAGAAGTAGTTCAAGTGATTCCAAAGGCCGTTGGGTATGCGAGGTCCAATGATAGGAAAACAAAAACCAAATGCGGTAAATATAACAAATTCATATGTAATGAACATTGAACACCTAATAAAAGTTTGTGATTCATGTGCCTAATAATTTAAGATAATTTTGATTACTATTTTAAAAGTTTATATTTCCGTTCTTTTCTAGAAGCCTTATATTGTTTTGTTAATTTATAGGTTATTCTTAAGGTTCTAATATAAAATAAATGGTACTTATTTTATCTGTTTCATTTTCAAAAGTAAATCCTGCGGTTCGTACAGACCCCTCGCTACTAATCGTTTAAGTACTTAAACGCGACTAGCTAAAGGTTAACATTGGCGAACTTTGTGCTTACATCGTAAGCAATTCTTTATTACCATAAATTGAAAGATATTGTAAAATACTCGCTCACAGAGTATTTTTTTATGCCATCCACTACATGTCACCGGATACAAGTCTTTTTTTAGTTTCTTATCCTCGATTGCCTTTGCAAATCATTCCACGTGCGAAGCGTCTCACGCATACAACATACTACATTATGAGCCTCGTACATGTCTTTTCACTTGCTAGGTATTTTCCAATGTGTAAAAAGAACAAAAAACTTATACTCCTTGTTTAAGAAATACGTAGAAGATGCCATCATAGATGAAAAAAAAAATGTTCCCTTGTGGATGAGCTTAAACTTTCAAGACAGAAACTTTACTGATAATGAGTACAATTTATTATAGTAATAGGTATATTATGAATTGTGTTAGACGAAGATAAATCACATGAATAAAAACGTCCTTTCTTTTTAATGTTGTTACAAGCCGATAATTATATAGTTGTATAATAATTTTACATCTAGATTTACCAAAAATAAAATAGTATACAGTGCTGGCCTCACGTAGGCTTCCCTTCCTTAAAAGAACCGATGTCGTACCTCAGCTAACGTCGTGCTATGTATTCGCCGTCAATTATTTTAGGGGTGCACCTAAGTCGTCTTCAAAGTATTTTCAATAATACATTTGGTTGGGTGTTATTATCGAAATTGGTAAATGATTGTTTGTTTGAATTTTTGGATGTTTTTGCAATGAGAAGTTACATCTATGTAAATACAATAGCAATAATTCGATGGCATAATTTTATACCATAGCCATAATCATATCTTGGCAATAATAACTGCTAATATAATGGAACATTTAATATAAATTAATAGCACATATTTGAAACTAATTGGTGTAAGTTCGATTTTAACAAGAGTTTGTAGTATTAATTGTGACCTGTTGCAGCTAGAATCTTCTCTTCTCTACAAAACTCTTCAACAAATATTAAGTAGCATTTCCATAGTTTTCATTATTATCTAATGATGTAATCAGGACCATTTTCTTACAGGATGTATTTAACCACATATATATTATATAATACAATTTGTTACTATATACCTATATATATGGAGTTGATTAGTAAATAGTGAGCAACGTACGTAACTTTATAGTGGTGCTTCTTATTAATTAAATAAGTGTGATTTATTTTAATATAATTACCATAGTTATTTACTACCATTTGTCATCAATTCGGCACAGAGTGGATTGCGTCCGTATAAAACTTTGCTGGTTTCGGCATTGGAAAATTCGTCTATAGCTACTGCAACCGTGGTATATTGTTTAAACTTTTTGTGTATAGTAACTTACTAATTGAAATAAAATGAAATCAATTGGGGCTGAATCCAGTGAATACGGAGGGAGGGCAATATTTTTCAATTAAGCTCCAGCAATTTAAAGCGGGCACTCTATCGATATGCGGCCGTTCGATGTTCTGAAGAAAAATATTTTTTAATGTTGTGAATGATTTAATGTTGTCAATACTGTAAAGCAGGCGTGGGCAACCTTTGACATGTTGTGGGCGAAACTTTAGTGTGTAAATACGTTCTCGAGACGCATTCAAAAGTAATGTACTTTAAAGTAGTGTTCATAATTTTTAGCGATAGATATCATACATGAAATAATACGACAATGTTATTATAAGACAATTTAATAAAATAACAAAATGAAATGAAAAAAGTAGGTACAACATCATAGTTAAATCCTGAAATTTGGAATTACTACAAACTACGAAAGTTAAATAGCGACACCGAAATCAATGAGATACTTGAGCTTGAAAACTAATCCATCAACGTTTGGATTAATTCCCCTGATACAAAAACGTAAAGAATTTTCCGAATTATCGTCAGTCAACATTGTATGATGTTTTGATTTAGTAACTTTCATCATTGAAAAGACCTGTTCGCATTTGTAAGTACTGCCAAAGGCAAAAATTAATCTTTTTGGGAATTTTCTAAGCTTTGGAAAATGGTCTTCTTCAAGGTATTTTTTGTAGAAATCACACAACTCCACATCTTCAAATTTAGATTTTAGGAATGATTTTTCTTGAATCTCGATCAACTCCATTTGCAAGTGTGTTGGAGTATTTTGTACATTACTTTTTGTTGGAGAAGCAAATAAATTGAAACAATCTTCCATATCTTTGAAATCGCTAAATCTGTTCGAAAATTGCTGCGACAATAACTTGAGTTCTTCAGCGTATTGAGCATATGCAATATTTTCATACACAGAGAGCGTGGTGAAATAGTAACTGTAACGAGACAGCATCTGTACCTCCCACAAGCGGATTTTGTTCTGAAACGCTTTCAAATGGCTGTACAAATCATTTACTAACCGTCCTTGTTTTTGAAGTTTCAAATTTAAATCATTCAAATAACCTGTAAGATTGACCAAAAATGCTGTCACATATCCATTTTGGGTCACTCAATTCAGAAAGTGGTTTATTCTTTATTTGCATAAAATCTGCTATCTCATTTCTAAGCTCGTAAAACCGTTTCAGCATTTTCCCTTTTCTTAGCCATCTGACTTCACAATAATATGTTACGTCGTCATATTCGGCTGATATTTCATCCAAAAACGCCTTGAACTGACAATGGTTAAGCCCTCGGGATCGAATAAAATTGATGGTTTTTACTACCACATTCATAACATTCTGGAGTCGAATGACTTAGAACACAAGTTCTGTTGGTGGATAATGCAATGAAGGACTATCAAATCATCTTTTTGCACATTTAATTCAGTTGCTTTTTCATTCAAAATTCCGATGAAACCTTTACGTAAGGTGCTACCATAGAGGTGCACCATCTGTGCATACTCCAACTAATTTTGACCATGGCAAGCCAAAACAGAATACCTTTTGAACTTCATTAAAAATGTCCTCTCCTGTAGTGGTTCCTTTAGCGGCTGTAAAGCAAACAATTCCTCAGTAACAGTGAACTCTTTATCAACACCTCGAATAAATATAGCCAGTTGAGCTGTGTCAGACAAATCAGTGCTCTCGTCTAATGCTATGGAAAATGATTCAAATAGCCATATGGTCAGTCAATGTTATTTTTATATCATTAGCCATCATTTTTGTACGTCGAACAACATTTCGTCTTGACAAACTAATTTTTTAAATTCATTTTTCTTTTCAGGACACAAAACACTACAAACTTTTAACATACACTCTTTGATGAATTATCCTTCGGCAAATGCTTTTAATGACTTTGTCACTATAGAACTAACTATAAAACTAGCTTTCACAACATTATCAAATTTGCAATAAGGTTTTGGATTTTGTATTTTCTTATTTGTCCTGTCAATGAGTGCAGCATAGGATGCTTAGTTGAGTAATGCCTCTTTATATTGAATTCTTTCATCACTGAAATGGATTCATTACACAATATACAAATAGGGTTACCATTGTGCAAGGTGAAAAAGAATTCTTCAGTCCATTTTTGTTGAAATTTGCGAACCTCCGCATCCACTTTTCGTTTCTTTCTACTAAACAGCATTTTCGTTTACTTTTCGTTCGTTAAACGTAATAAAAAAATATAATTAATAAGCACTCAAGATGTACACAAAGTCACAAAGCAAATTGATGGCACTAGCAGATTTCGCTAAGATATCGGTTGTCGAAGTTATTAACTCGGTAACTCAAATAGAACTAACTGAACTAAAGTTTGGGCCATTCCCACACTTCTATAGGAAAAATTAAGGAATCATTTATAATTATCTAGTGTAGAACAATTGAGAAACAATAATTTTTTGTTGCGTTGCCAGTGAAGCGGCAAACATTAAAGGCTTTGATGTTTGCTGCCTCACTCTTTGATGATCACCGACACTCGGCTTTCTCGCTCATTTCATTCCGTGAGTATGAGTAATTCGTGTAATATTTTTTATGGGGTTTTTCAAAATGTCTCACAGGCCAAATGAAATTTTACAGCGGGCCAGATGCGGCTCGGGCTGGTTGTTGTCTACATTTGCTGTAAATTATTATATAATCGTGGTAGTAGTGGGAACAAATCCCATTGTAATACTCTCTCCGTTTATATATCATCAGACCAAGAGCGTTACTTTGCAAGTCTTTCCTTAAGCTTGTAAATAACTTTCTGATGTAGATAATCAAATCATGCATACTCATTAGAGTATTTTCTTTAATAAATACTTTTAATTTATTTATATCAATTGCAACGGAACGCCCATACCCAGATCGATCGATTAAGAAACAGTCACCATTGCAGAATCGTTGGAACCATCACTTTTTCGTAGCTCCCGAGACTTCACCATGATCTACCATTTGACATGTGTTACGTAAACCTTCTTCTGTGAATTCGCGGATTGTAACTCATATAATACACCATGTCGAACTTGGGAATTAATATCAATCATTTTCTCGTCACACTCATACATCCACAGCTGAACTATAAATGACCCAAATGCACACGACTCGCTTTTTAAATGCACCCTGCTACATAACATAATCTATTCTTCTTGAATTTTTTTAGAAAACAAAAGCTGAAACGCTCACTAACTAACCTAACCCAAGCCAATATGTATACACTCAGTGAAAACCGGGGTCTAATGTTAGAACCGAAAATAATTGCAACCGCGTATAATAAAATAAAAGTCGTATTTTTTAAATAAAATGGAAGAAGGCAAAAGCCAAAATGCAATGACTGCTTTTAAGATAAGTAGTCATAGATTCAATTTTAAAATATCATATATCGGGTAAACTCAAGACAAGCCTTTGGGAGATTAACAAAGTAAATTACTAAGTTATTAATTCCGAAGTCATTAAAACATAAGAATATTATGATATAAAAGTAGCCAAGTCTTGCTAAATTATTTCAGTGTAATAAATGCAAAAATTTTGATCATCATAATTATACGCCGATAACGTGTTGAATGCGACTATAAAAAGTAAGCAAAATATATCGATTCATAGATTATATAGACCATTGAACATACTAATAAATTCATTATATCTCGTTTTAACGTTATTTGTAAGTCTTTGATAGTCTTTTTTTCTTTGAACGGAACCTTCATATATCACGTTGGTATTTCTCACAAGAATTCCGCGACAAGTGATCAATCAGGCTCTACAGCCGCTTCGCAGACGCGTGTGACCAATTCGTAGCATGTGGGCATCCTACGGACAAAGAAGCCCGCATCTTTGTCCGTGCCGAAATCAGACGAAGAAATAACATGAAAATATATGCTCTGGAAATAAATACAGAATACCTAAATTTTTCTTCGAAACATAACGCGGCATTTTGTATCGAAACATTGAGTTGTTTTTCCCGGAAACAATTGGCTTCCATACAGTTTATTATTCTGTATTAAGTTCATTTTTGTTCACAGGTATATGTGTAAAAGTTAATCGAAATAAATTAGTCGGATATCGCTATGTAAGTCTTGTGTGTGATAACAACAATTCGAAAGTGCAGCGTATTATATTACACTATTTGATATATTTAGAATGTAATGAAACACATTTTAGATATGCTATCCGAATTTAGTCAAATTTTAAAAGCGACGAATATTATAGAAAATAAAAATATTATTTAATTAATGTATGGTATTATCGAAGCGTAAATAAATTTGTTACCGATTTGGATTCCGAGACTAAATCTAAAAACCACTATAAGTAACACATAAATAGGAGTAGTCTATTCGTATTAACAGCGTTTTCCTTTACAATTATAATATTTCAAGTGAGGGCTAAGCAAGCATTATAATTTATGACAACGGAACATCTTTCTGTCGCTCGTCTCGCGTTACAAATAAATTTATGTGGAATAGATTTTCGGGCAGAGCCGCCGCCTTCGCGTCGAGCTTTACTCGTCCGCGTCGAGTTTGAAATATCAAAGACGGGCCCAATCAAAGAAATCGCAGACAAAGCGGCAAAACGTCCCGTCAGAATGCCGTCCGTGCCCTCATCACTTAAATTATTTGGGTGAAGGAGCACCGGGTCGCGCGGAGGCGCTGTCGGGCGCAGGGCTGCGTGCATTTCCGGTTGCGTGACCGGATTTCGGAGCTTCCGAAGAATAAATTCAATACTATGCAATTAAGTGGTCGATAGCTATATGAACTGACGTTGAAGTTAATACGTTTTTACGTTTTTATGGTTCTCTACTTCAATAGGTCTCTCAAGGTCATTTTTCTCAGGAAGAGATAGAATTATCAATTTGAAGTTAATGTAATTACTAACGTCTACGGTTCCTTATATGTATTTAAAGATAGAATTTCTAAATGATCATAATCAAAACACAAACAATTTTTTCACATCGTTTACTTACTATTAATTATTGACTAGGATACTTCCAGTCGATATAGAAACATTAATTTTAGTCAAAAACAAGGACTCATAGATTTATAAAACGATCCAAAAATACTTAATTTTTTACTTCATTATATTGTACGAGGCGGCACAGGCATCCTCCATGTTGGCAACGCAAACGTTAGTTCTATTCGTAAATTTCAAACAGTAAAATATTACTAAGTTCTCAAACACTTTAAAAAACAGTTATTGTATTCTCGAAACAAAAGTAGAGAGATGGACGAGGTTTGTCTAAAGAAAAGGAACGTGCACTCTGATAATATCGTAATGAAAAGAAA